>JAENHJ010000391.1:0-72506 GCA_025330945.1 Mucuna pruriens | reverse complement strand
TCGGTACTTCGTTCAGTTACGTATTGCTTGTAAGCCACTAGTAGTGACCTTCAATTTTGCTTAAATTTTACCTTTGTGAAAAGAAAAATTTGTATTCTGTTCTATCCTTTCATTGTTGCAGGATTTTAGACAATCTTCCTTTGGTTTGTTTCACTTCGACGACCTGATCATGAATCTTCCTTGGTGTATCTGCATGGCTTCCTTGTTGGTCTTAAAGGACAGTATGCTGGAGTAAGTGCCAGCCTAATGACCTTTGTTTTGTCATTAGTTTGCATGACCTCTTACACACAAATCTTGACAGAACAAGGAAGAAAAAGCATTTTATCACAACCACTTAACATTTATAGTTAAGTATCACAAGAATCCATTGACAGATATGTCAAGGATTGTAGGCTTTGAGGTTAAGCCTTTCAGGTTGTATTATAATTCTTTCCTTCTTGGTTGTATACATCTTTTGATTTGAAAATATTTTCTGTTTTCATTCAGTTTTCCCATGAAGTTTATATAGGAAAGAGAAAACAAAAAGCAAAAAGTTGTTTTCACTGTTTCTTACATAAACTTTTGAAAACAGAAACAAAATAAACAAACGTTTTTATCCATTAACACCTTGTTAATAATAGCATGAGTTGAAATTATTCCTATAGATACAGCATAAAAAGCACATGAATATGAAGGTGAATGTAATAGCACACGCTTATCTACATGTGATCCTCATGCAAAAATGTTAGTCTCAGGTTCTGAGCCTCACAAGAGGTTGAAGACAAGAAGGAGATTATTTTTTACATATGATGTTGAGTTCCAGGTTAGTTCCATAGTTCATGGTATTGAACAAAGGGTGCATTTGATATTCATTTATTTTTTAAATCTGTAGAGAGTGATGTGAAATGGGCATACCATTAAGGATTCCCTACCTCCTCATGACTGATGATCAAATTCACTGGTTTTTCAATTATTAATTCTTTAATGATTGTACTTTTCTATCGGGCATGGTGGCTATGATAATGTTGAGGACACTATACCGTGATATCTCTAAGTACAATCAATTAGAGACTCAAAGAGGAAGCTCAGGAAGAATCAGGTGGAAAACTAGTCCATAGGGATGTTTCAGGCCTCCTTCAAACTCAGATTTACTTTGTGTATATGTTGGAACTGGTGTTCAGTTTTTGGGATGATTCTTGTCACGATGATCTTTTGCTGCACTTCTTGATTCCTCTCCCCTCAAATAGGAGGGTTGATGACTGTCATGCTCTTGCTATGGGTCCTTATGGGACTTTGTGGTGGCTATTCTTCAACGCGCCTTTATAAGATGTTCAAAGGGAACAGAATGGAAAAATATTGCTCTCAAGACAGCCGTTATGTTCCTGCCATTTCCTTTGCAATTTTTCTTTGTATTAAATGCTCTATCTGGGGCCAGAGGTCTTCTGGGGCTGTACCATTTGCGTACAATGTTTGCTCTTGTTTTCTTATGGTTTGGCATCTCAGTTCCACTTGCATTTCTTGGTGGTCACTTTAATTATAAGAAGCCAGTGGCTGAGGAACCTGTGAACAAACAAGATTGCCAGGCAGATCCAGGAGCAGCCTTGGTACATGAACTCGATCTTCTCTATTCTAATAGGAGGCATACTCCCCCATTTGGTGCTGTCTTCATTGGGCTTTTCTTCGTTCTCACATCTATCTCGCTGCATCAATTTTATTATATATTTGGTTTCTTGTTCGTGTGTTCCTCATCCTCATGGTTACTTGTGCTGAGATCACAATAGTTCTCCTGCTACTTCAGCTCCTTAGTGAGGACTACCGTTGGTGGTGGAGTCATATCTCACTTCAGGTTCCTCTGCCTCTACCTTTTTCTATATGCTGCATTTTACTTTTCACAAAGCTTGAGATCACAAAACCAGTATCTGAGTCTTGTATTTTGGGTACATGTTGCTTCTTTCATATGGTTCTTTGTGGTGACTGGCACAGTGGTTTCTATTCTGCTTCTGGTTCATAAGGCTAATCTACTCGTCAGTGAAAATTGATTGATCCATGGCTTGTGAAGGAAATGGTTGGATTGTTAAATCATTTCAGGAAAGTTTAGTTGGAATTGGTAATTGCGGGGATCCTTCTGCCAGAGACCTTCGGTTCCTGTATTAAGTTCAAACATTCAAAATTGGTAGCCTCCTCAGCATAGGTTGTTTTGAAGTTATGATTTTATTCGAATATATTTTCTAGGTATCATATTTTGTATCTTAGTATTCTTTCCTCCCCAATTGTCTCTTTCTAATTGAATATTCTCATTGTTTTTGTCTCCACAATTACTCACAAAGGACCATCTTGCTGTCCTCGATGTCTATCTAGAACATATCGGTGGTAAAATGTATACCAAATATAGATAATGGAAAACAAAGCAATTCCTTTTGTCAGTGAGGAGAAATGTGCTACAAATCTTGCCACAACTATGCATTTTAACTTTGACCTTTTCTGGTACATTCTTTCTTTTCATTGAAATGGAGCCTGGTTTCCTGTATATATGTGCCAGTCTTGTTAGAAGGGTGAAATCAGATGAGGTTTAGGAATGAAATTGAGTAATGTAAGAGTGAAATGCATCTTGCTGATTTTTGACTCCTGATTTTACTTCGCTGTAACTAAAATTTCAAGGCAAACACGTTTACTGAAACCAATGATAGGAATGGTAGTCGGAAAAAGTATAACACTGGATAACTTTCGTCGTAAGTGTTACCTGAGACACGATATCTGTACAGTGCGGCATAAATGTAAGCAAAAAGAATAAGTTGACGTTGGAAAATGAACGCAAACAAACAATAAAATTGCGACAAAATGTTGCAAATTTCGGACAGTGCATGATTTAAAATTGGCTTAGGTTGCCGTTCATCTTAAACGTAGGTGAACATTTTGAAGTGGTTCCAATCGGACAAGCATGTTCATATTGCCTCAGTTACATATCTGCCAACCAATTATCTCAACAATTTACAAAATTGTGAACAGTACATTGCACTCTGTGGCAGGCCCAACATAACAGCTAGTTGGTTTCAATGTTCAATTTATAAGGAACTAGAAGCATAGTACAATCCTATGATCTTCACGATGAAACTGAAATGATTGTATAATATTTAACTTTTTAATCGTGCATATTAAAGTGTAATCAAAATTATTAGTCAATGAGAAGTTAAAAAATGCATTTAAAGGAGAAGTTACATATGAAAATTTAGTCTGCATCATCAGCTGTAAAAAGTCAGGCTCAGGTTTCTGTAGCTTCACTAATTCCCTGGCACTTTGGCTTCCCCGATGGCGATGTACACCACGAAAGAGCATTTGCGGCAAATCTTTGAGGCCAAGAAGGTGGCAAAGGCTGTACGAACTGCCACCAGCACTGCTCTGCGAGTTCTCTCTGACTCCTCAGGTTCTTCTTTCCGAGAAAGCTCCAGAATTTTCCTTTTGAATACCGACGCCATGCTGCTTGAATAAAGCATGCAGCCCAAGTCCTCCATTGTTGGGAGTAAAAATCGAAACGTGTGCTGAACCTGTTCTACTGTGCAGGCGCCTAAACTGACCGGCAACAAACTTTAACTCTTCAGCAGTTAAGGCAAAAAGCTTCAACCTCCGTTAAAGCTTTAACTGTTCGAGAGAAGATGGGAGGTTAGAGCCAGATTTGGGATCCAGTGCCCAGGTCAAAAGCTCCTCCCCACAGAAGTCAGCCTCTTTTTAGATAACCACGATTAAAGAATCCTCCCACCATCTGTAGTAACACTCTCAAGGCGACCCCGAATGATGAAAAGCATCTCATCAACTGGATCTCCTTCGCGGACAATGTAAATACTCAGTAAATAAACATGGCTTCAGTCTCTCACATATGGCATCAAGCAATCTCTCATCCATACTCTCAAACAGTGGAACCTACAAATCCGAGAAAAGCAATTAATAAATTAACAAATTCAGATGCTCAGGCACCAGTTTGTTGAGTTAATCTCATCTCAGAGGGCATTGCATGATTAGAGTCTAATATATTTTGGAAAGCACATATTAAGAGCAAGAAATCCGATTATCACACCAACAAAATAAAATAAAGGATGCTATCAAGAGAATAAAAACATCCAAAGCAACACTCATCAATGCTACTGGAAGATCTTTTTTGGGACAGCTCCTAGCCAGAGAATTTAACAAGGCCTTGAGGAAAAAAATTCATTTGATTCAGAATTCATTGGTAGAAACAAAAAGGTACCACAGGCTTAAGAAAAAAGTATGTTAGCAAAAGCTTCAGATAGTTTAATACCAATTTTGTACATGTAAAAGGACCACTAGCCATAACTTGATGTTGTCATATAGTTGTAATACCATAACCACGTAACAAAAAACTAACTACACGTTAATTCCTTTATGTATAATTCTTTAGGTCATTTTTTGGTCAGATAAAAAAAGTTGAGCCCCTTTTAGTTTGCACATTGGCGTTAGAGGGCATTTTGGGTGTTTTGCTAATTTTCAAGTGTTTGACAGCATACCCTTCTCACTAGTGCCAGACAAAGGTGACGCTTAATGTCCCTTTGAAGATCCTTTGGCAAACTCTGAACCAAACTTTCTTCATCTACACCGCGTGTTGCCAACCACTTGTATTGATCATATCGTCTCACACGCTCTCTAAGCTCTTGTGGGAGCAAGCGATGATGCATCCACTGTTCTGAATCACGCCTTTTGACTCTCATTTCCTCAAGTCTAATTGTAAGAGACTGAAGATACGTCTGTAATCATATAAAGAAATCAAAGTATCAGTTAAACAATCTGCTCTTCATGCTTTAATAATCATAAACCCGGAGAGCTATTTACAAAGCCAGTCTATAATAAGGAGAAACAACAATTAGAAAACAAACAAATAACATCCACTGCTCACTCCTCAGTATCTGTGCATATGTGAACATGTATTTTCTCTGACTACATTCATGCAGAACCATCTTTAGACCTTTCTTAAAGTGAATAGTTCATCAATTCTAAACTTGACATCAAGATTCCGGCAATAATAGCATTCAACTTCAATTATACATGCTTTAGCCAATGAAAAAGACCTGAGGCAGTAGATCAATCTTTCCTCAACGCAACATACATCAGAAGATATATCACCTCCAGCTGCCCATCCATACAAACAGACTCAAGATAACTCTTTGGAGGCTAGCTACAACAATTTAACATCACTTAAATGATTTGATGTCATTAGTCCCACTCACTACCTTCCATTTTTGGAAGGGAATTGTACAAAAAAGTGAAAAACTAGAACCTAGGAGATTGACTCATAACAAATGTCAGAGTCAAACAAATGCCCCAAAAAATTTTAGCTTCTTCTCCAGCCATATAAACACTACCACAAAGACTGAGCAATGCCACAGAATCTTAGCTTCTTTATGTAAGCCAAAACTTCTTAAATTAATAAAAAAAGAAACTAATGCAAATCCATACGACTCACCCAATACCCTTCAAAAGACCTAATACCATCATATTCTTATCTAGTGCATGTTAAATTAACTGATTTTAAGTATACCTGCATGTTACCAATCAGAAGAGCAAAGAGGATAAGGCCAGCTATGGCTAGTGCAATTGAAAAGATAACCTCCCCAGTGTAGGTGCTAGTTTGAAGCCCCTGGCCAAGTGTACTGCAGTGAAATAAATGAATAAACAGTAAGTATGGATATATGAATAATCTTAGCAATCTATGAAATAGAAAAGAACATCAAACACAGGAACAAATAATATCATATACACTAAATCATTGAAATATGAAGCACAGACTTTGGGTGAATCCCAATTGATCAAAAGTAGCCTATCCAACAAATACAAACTATTCAAACAAGTACTTTACCAAAAAATGTATGTCAGACAATGTTCATATATTGAAATGATAATCATGTATACTATGGATATAAAATGCTAAATTTAAGGATTTGGAACCACGTTGTATTTACAGACTACATAAAAAATTTAACTTAGAAATAAATTTTGAAACATGCATCAAGATTTTCCTTATTTAAAATTGGAATAATTTTAGTTTAGATTTTATTATTGTTGCAGATTTTATTTTTTATGTTTTGTTTTAGTTAATAAAATCCCAATAAATATGATAGTAGATGAGATCTATTAGGAATTTTAAATTGGTTGTAAGCCTATTTATAGGCATTCTCTTTTATGAATTTCAATGTCAATTTTTCTTTAATTTTAATCTCTCGTTTATTCCATAAATTCCAAAATTTCTCACAATGTATTTCCAACAAGTGGTGTCAAAGCTTGCTTCTTATGGGCTGTGAGGCAAAATTTTATTGAAGCAAAATTTTATTGAGTGCTAAACACATTTTGAGTTTAAACACTACTGAGGTTGAGTGATTAATTTTTTCAAGCAATTGTAGTGCAAAAATGTCTACTTCCAACAACAACGTTTTATCTATGATTCCAATGTTTAATGGTGAAAACTATCACATTTGGTCAATCATGATGAGATTTTTCTTAAGGTCTCAAGGTTTATGGAATGTTTAATCTCTGAATTTGATCCACCACCATTGAGAGAAAATCCTACTCTTGCTCAGATGAAAACTTAAGAGAAGTTCAAAAAAAGATAAAATCATGAACTTGGAAACACCTAAATAGGTATAGGACAAGATCCAAGATGAATTTGAGGGTAGTAACAGAGTCAAATTTGTTAGGCTCCTCATATTGAAGAGAGAATTTGAGTTCATGAAGATGAAAGACAATGAATTTGTCAGAGATTATTTTGGCAAACTAATGGATGTTATGAATCAAATGCAGCTTCCTGGTGAGGCATTTACAAATCAAAAAGTTGTAGAAAAATTCATGGTTTCGATGCCTGAAAAGTTTGAAGCTAAGATATATGTAATTGAACATCTTGAGATTTACAAACCCTCAAAATTACATAGTTAACCAGCAAGCTCTATGCACAAGAGCAAAGAGTCTCAATAAGAGGTGATGAAGTTGTTGAAGGTGCATTTTGAGCAAAGCACAATGGAAGGCGTTCTAAAAACCTACAGTTTCAAACAAACAGTCGAAGGTTCTTCAAGAAAAGGAAAGTTTTCTCCTTGTTCTCATTGCCAAAGAACCAACCATGTTGAAGAAGATTGTTGGTACAAAGATAAACTCTTTTTTCACTGTAACTAGAAAAACAGGCAAATGTAATTGAAGAAAACAACAATGAAGATGAGTATTTGTTTATGGCATCATAAGAACCCAATTCACATGAACTGAATACTTGGCTCATTGATAGTGGTTGTATCAGCCACATGACCAAATTTCTTTCATTTTTTACTTCCATTGATAGATCCATTCAACCTAAGTTAAATTGGGAAATGATGAAATTGTGCAAGCCAAAGGAAAAGGGACAATTTCAATATCAACCAAGAAAGGTATGATAATTATCACCGGTGTTCTATACATTCCAGAACTAGATTGAAATCTTCTTAGTGTTGCACTAAAGCGCTTCCAAAATCAAGTTTGGAGTTCTTGAAGCTAAAGATTGGTATGTTCATGGTAAATCTCAAGGGGAGCGTTAGAGTTATGAGATTTTCCTTATTTGAAATTTCAATAAGTTTTTAGATTTTATTATTATTGCAAATTTTATCTTTTATTATTTGATTTTAGGTAGTTAATAAAATCCCTATAAATAAGATAGTACATGAGATATATTAGGAATTTCAAATTGGTTGTAAGCCTATTTATGAATTTCAATGTCAATTTTTCTTCTTCAATTTTAATCTCATTTATTTTACAAGTTCCAATGTTTCTTACAAAATATTTCTCACTTGGACTCTGAAGTTATCACCTTTTCTCAAATGTCCTTAAAGACAAACAATGTTGAGGGTGGGTTGATTGGAGACCTGCATGAACTTGAGCACAGGGGAGTGGAGTTGTTAATAAAGCCCTAAGCGGATGGGACAGCCCTCAACAGTTCTATATTTGAACAGCCCACACAACAGTAAGATTTGTTGGTCTTGACCCATAAAAAGGTAGGATATATCCACAGTTTAAACCATATTTGAGTAGAACCATACTCTCTGCCACAAACCCTAGTCCCAATTTTCACCATTCATTGCCCTAGCATGTATTAGGCTCTGTTCATACTAATCCCAAAACCACTTCATCTTCATCGGAGCCATTGTTGCCATCCACTATCGGGAACTTGTCAACTGTCACCATCTCAAATTTGGGTTTAGAAGAAACAGGTTCTTCATATGAAGAGCATGTCACTGAATCATGGGTATTGTTTCCCAATTTTCACCATTCATTGCCCTAGCATGTATTAGGCTCTGTTCATACTAATCCCAAAACCACTTCATCTTCATCGGAGCCATTGTTGCCATCCACTATCAGGGACTTGTCAACTGTCACCATCTCAAATTTGGGTTTAGAAGAAACAGGTTCTTCATATGAAGAGCATGTCACTGAATCATGGGTATTGTTTGCTGCTACTGGTTCAATCCTACATAGAATTTTGAACTACATTCTAACATGTTATAATCACTTACTGTTGTGTTCAAGGCTTGGTCATTTTCTCTATCTTGTGCCTCCATCATTGACCTTAAATAGTAGCAATTTTCTTTCTCGTGTTGATTCCAATTCTCAAATTTTGTTCAATAGTTCTATGCCAACAGTTGTTCATAACTTAGTTGGAAAGCCACCTTAAACCCTTGGCCCACCTTAATTGTGGCTTCTTTGGGCTGCCTTAACTGCAGCGTTGAAGGTCAGTGTTTAGTCCCACTTTGACTAGAGAAGAAAATGGCTTAAACAAAGCTTATAAAACTTGAGCAATCATCACCTTACAAGCAGGTTTTGTGGGATTGAGTTAGGTCTTAAGCCCAAATTCTTAAATGGTATCAAAACCTATCCTAGATCAATTGTTGGGCCACTTACATTTGCCACACTCCAAGCCAATAGCCCTCTAGGCATGAGGGGGAGTCTTAGACAGTCGCTTTCATTGTAGTCACCCCTAGCCTACCTTAATTGCAGCTTCTTTGACTACTTACCTTGCATTTTCTTCTTCTATATTTTTCCAATGGTTTACCAAATTGGTTTTTGATTTACAATGCAAGTAACGCCAAGCTGTTATGTAAGATTTGCTTTATTATGTGATTCAATACTTAAACCCTGTGGATGTGCACTTTTTTATCCATTCCCCTCCCCAATATATCATATGATGCTCTCCACTTTGTTTCATAATTGTTAAAGTCTCATATTGGCTAGAGATATGGCCAATGTAGTCCTTATAAGGCTTGAAGAATCCTCATCTTATAAGCTAGTTTAGTGAGGATGAGTTAAGTCCTATGCCCAAATTCTAATATGGTAGCAGAGCCTATCCTGAATTTGTTATTATGCCACCTATATCTGTTCATACTCTAGATGTCTATTCCTAGACGTAAAGGGGTGTTGTTGTTGGGCCACCTGCATTTGTCTACACTCTACATGTTCAATTTTGGACATACGGGCATGTGTTGAGATCCTACATTGAATAGAAATATGGCCTATCTAATCCTTATAAGGCTTGAATAATCCTCACCTTTTGTAGAATTGAATTAAGTCTAAGCCCAATTTCTAAGAAGAATCATACTTTGACCCTATTTAGATAAATTTTTCTACAAGCATTGTCAAAATCCCTTCGTATATATTTTATAAACAAGACTAAAATTTCATAATTAGGAGATTAGATTATCTGTATATTTTGTATTTATGAATAGTGTTGGAAAATCAGAAAAATATATGATGATTTCATTTTTATATTTTAGAATATTTTAGAGTATCCTAGATGATCTCTGAGGATTTATTCTTCTTTTATATTTTAGGATTAGTTTTCTTATTTAATTAGGCATATCATATTGTGTAAATAGGAATATTATCTCCTATATTTATTTGTATTTATTGCATTAAGTCTTATATAAAACGGACTCTGTTGTGTAATTGATACACATGGATTTCAATATCTCTTTCATCTATTTTTTTTCAACAAATAGGAATCATTTACCCTTAATTATAGGAATTGATAGTGGATACAATGATGAGCATTAATTTAGGAGTTCCCTTTTCAAATTACCTTGTATTCTATTTAAGAGCATATGCTCTTCTATCAAATATTTTCAGAGAACTATTTTCTGACAGCATTTATAGAAGAAAATAAAAAAGAAAAATAAATTGAGTTTCTGCCATAAGTTAAAATCAACTTATGCAACTAACTTTTAAAAAGCTCTTTCATCAAACTTCTTTGAAAGTTGAGATGCATAAGTTGATTTTAACTAATGAGAGAAACTTAATTCATTTTGCTTTCTTATTATTTTCTCCTATAGCTAATTATGGAAAAGTTTATCCAAATCGATCCTTTGTTGAAGAATCGAATTTGATTGTTGCTACTGAGATTTAGGATTGTTGACTACTCATACTTGCTACATTCTTTGATGTAAGCCTACATGAACGGGGCTAAGAACTAAAGGAGGAAGCATGAAAAGCAATGGCATGGTTGAAGGCTTAAAAAGAGGAAGAACACTAAACTTTTATTCTCCTATTTTGTAGGCCCATGCAGGCAAAGAGTAGATCTTTGTAACTCTTAGCTTGTATTTTCTCTTGTAAAACTCTTAGCTTGTAATTCCTTAGATCTTGTAATTAGGCTCGTTTCTTTACATGTGTATTTTGCTTTTGTTTTGTATAGACCATGTTGGGCCAAGTCTGGTCCAAGAGGGGAGTGGCCATTCGGCCAAGGGAGGCAAGGCTAAGAGGAATTGGGCCAAGATGCACCATCTAGAGGGGAGGGAGAGTCAACTCTCCTTTTCTTCCCCCTTTGAACCTAGTTCAGATTGGACTTGGGTCCGATAGCGTAGGATTAGTATAGTGTTAATGTAGGATTAAAGGAATCATAAGGCTCTAATCACATTGTACTAATCACTTTTGTCATAAATGAATAGACTCTTTTTGAGTGTGAGGTTCATCCTCTCTAGTTCTTATTGAAGAACACTAAGTTCTCATCAAGATCCTTCAGAGTCTTGTGGTGAATTCTCGACCAACCTTATCAAGCTTGCTTGTGGCGATTAATTCATTCATTTTCTCATTCCATTTTACACTTTCTTTTTTTTTAATCGTTTTTCCCCAATTTTTAGAACCATAATTAGAGTTCTTGATGATGTTAAAGCAAGATTCAATAAGGGAATGCATCATTCTTTAACCAGTTCAGGCTCAATTTCTCATTCATTGAGCTTTTGGTTGGCTCAACCGACATTGTCTTGTTGTTTTTAGTAGCCATTTGGCTCTCAGATTTATTTTTTACCTTGTTTGGTCTTTATGTCTTTGTTTTAATTCAAGGATCCTCTTGTTTGGTTGGTTCCCAAATTATTTTGTTGTACCCCTCTTGTTGTTTGGTTGTATGGCAACTGCATTTGTCTTGTGCCCCTATATTTTGGTGATTGTGCTCAATTTCTGGATTGTTCTTGCCCTAACATCTATGTTTACAGCCTATCTGTTTTCTATTAAAAAGAGGAATTATTTGTAACAAGCATAAAGCTTAAGAAGCTTTAGCTTGAGGGGGAATGTTAAAATATATGAAAATATCTTATCATATCTTAAATTATCCTCTAGAATTAGTTATTATATTTCTTTATATTATCATGATTTGTTATGTTCCCCCTAATTAGCTACTAAAATGATTCATATAAATAAGGGTTAGTATTGTATGTTTTATGAATATATCAAATATTCAAATATTCAAATATATCAATACATTGTAATACATCTCAGTTAATATCAATTCAGTGTTTCATTATCTTTTATATCTCTTCCTCCCTCACTAACCTAAAATCCCAAAATTTCAACAACCACAATATATACAAAATAATCATAATCAATCCAGAATTGTAGATACATATGGAGAAACACTCATACATAGTATTCAGTTCAGACAGAACATATATTCATTTTGAATACATGATGAAAATCACCAAAAGAAAATAAAATGAAATACCTTAAATTCTGGAGCCCCCACCATAAACAGTAACAGTACTTGGAGAAGAACTTCTTAGTTGAGACAATACCAGATGACAAGGCTTGTTCAAAAATTCCATAGTCAAAAGGTGAATTATCATTATCTGCAGAGCACTGTGACGTAAGAATGTTTTCACTTCTGTTTTGCCAGGCATTATAACCTTCCATGTACTGGTTGCCACAATACAAGAAATTTGTATTGTACCCATTGTCACTACAGGCCTTTTGCCAGCAAAAGTCATTGCGTTCAACAGCTAACAAGTACCAAAATGACCCAACTATCTGCAAAGAGTCATTGATGGAAAAGGATGCAAAATAAATTCCTGTCAAGTTCATACATCATAAAGCTAGATAGCAAGTGTAATAGCATAAAAATTAGTTAGCAAGCATAATAACTCCAAAAATAAATAAAAGCTGGCAAGTGTAACATAATTCAACAACCAAAATAAAACAAAACTTACATGACTAGCAAGCATGAATAATAGCAAATAATATGCAGCACCGGCCCATGCAGTTTCAGCAAACACACCAGCTGTTCTCTTAAGTTCAGAAGTCAATGGTACCATCCGGAAAAATCTAGGAATGTACTGAAGTAAAATAATGAACAGCAGGGCCCGCTTTGTTGTAAGTACATCTGAACCTTTTGACCTCTGCAGAAATCTCCAAACCACAATCTGAATACAAGAGCAAAGAACAGGGAAAAAAGAATAAACAACTTACTAGTGAAAAAATACTACAATTATGTATTGTCAGACTCAGTTTTCAAAGAAATTATGGCTATAAGGGAGAATTAAAGAAAACAGATAGCATAAGCATAAGGACTCGAGAGCTTTATTGCATTGACAACATCGTTTGGGTATTCAATGTTTTTTTTCTTCTTCTTGGCTATGGAGTATATCTTATTCTCTGCCTTCATTGTACTCTTCCTTTGTCCTCTTCAGTAAAAAAAATTCTTTCAACCCAACCCCCCAAAAAAAAGAATCAAATTAACAAAGCCTTCCAACAAGTATCCACAAGTGGAATCCCCAACTCAACCCTTGACTGAACATAAAAGAAGCAAGGAGAAGATAGCAGCCAAGATAGTCTGACGATCCAAGGTAAAAGATGAAAGTTACAAATGTAGTGTTGATACCAAAGAATCATAAAATCCAAAGAAAACAATCATGCAGCATTAACAAAAAGAGATTATTGAATCAGGTTAAAGCAATCTTCTTAACCTGCGGTAAGGGCAACACTGATAGGAAATCAATAATGAAATACCGCTGTAGGTAACGTTTGGCTATCTGTGCTGGATCTATCACAAGCTCACCCCGTCCAAAAACACGAGATGATGGAGCAATATAAGCAGTACGAAATTGAAGAGCCATGTGTATAAGATAGAAAGCATCAATAAATGTCCTCAAGGTGGTAACTGTAATTGCCAACTTTCGGTCTATACCAAGACAGTGCAATGAATCATTGATGACAGGGAGATAAAAAAACAGTGGATCAACAGACACAGCCAAAATGCATGAGATAACAAAAAGCTTATTCCACAAGAGCAAAAATTTGTCTTGAGGGTCAAATATCTTCTTTTCTGAAACTTTAAGATCTTCAGGGAACACTGCCTTGGATACCCCAAATCCAAGTGATCGACCAATTGACTTCAGACCTTCAGAACCCTTTCTAATTCCTCTTTTAAAAGACCTAGAAGTTGTACTGCTTCCATGGCCACCATGGCTTAATTTATCAATACTAAATCCACATGTTTTAGCTGCAGCTTCAGAAGATGATGATAGTCTAGAATCCAAGTCATCCAACCTAGAAATAAATGAAAAGGGTAATATCATAATCATATTCTATTGTACTCCTTTTACTGGAGGAAATGGATTGCATATTCATAAACAAGAACATCAATAATGAAAGTATATATAAGAGGCGTGGAGAAGAAATTGGGGAATCTTTATCAAATATCATATCCACATATAATTAGGACTTAGGCTTATATGACCTGAATACTAAAATATTCAATTTCAAAAACCCTACATCCACGATGTTATGTTTATGTAAAGTATCTTAAAGTCTATAATATTGCTTGTCAGAAACTAATATTTGAAAGATTTAAGTGGACAGTCATCATGAAAATTTCCAACATAGCAGGTTTTCTACTTCTAACTTCAGTTATAAATACCAGATAATGGTGTGGCATGGCTGGCCCCAATTTTGCTAAAGCATGTACATGTAGCAGGATAACCACTATACCAAAGACTATATATACAGAGATTAATAATTTAAACTATAGAGATTAGAGATATGAATGCACAAAAATAAATATTACAATCCAGAATTAATCAATACTGTGCAAAAGTTATAATCCAATCAAATTCTAAACACACCATCATGCTCAATCCAAGGTATAATTAACAAGCTAATAAAAACAAAAAATACACTAGGTGCAAAAGATACAAGAAATAACATTCAAATGTTTCAAGTTAAACATCAAGGTCTTAGATTGTAATACAAAATAGCAAGTATTCCAAGCAATTGAACAAGTATTTTTTTATTTAAGTAAAAAAATATAAGTAGAGAGATTTAGTGGAAAAGGGAAATTTTAAAAAAAATTGAAAAGAATTAATTTCAAAATATAGATAGATAATATTTGAATTAAAAAGGAAACTTTAATATAAAAAAATTAAAGTAATTAAAGCTGAGATTTGAGAATTTGAAATTTTAGCATAAAAATGAATTTTCTAAAAGGAAAATTTGAAAATAATTAATAATTAGAGAATTAAAAAACATATATATGTATATATATAAAAGTAAGTGCTATATAATATAATAGTGAAGCCACATGTCACAAGAAGAAAAAAAAAATATAATGAGACATCCTCATGTTCAAGAATAAGGATTTGGATTTATAATTTAAGAATTGATTTATTTGCTTTTATGATGTCAACCACAAGTTCATATAATGATATAAATTTGTTTTAAAGTTGACAGGGGAATTTGAGGGCAAGCCTTGGCACAACAGTAAGGTTGCCATGCAGATTTACTTTGTCTAACCCCCACTAGGTCACACTTATTTTTAAGGTGGGAATTTTGTAAAAAGAAAAACATACTGTCATTGTTTCTGAATAATCATACTTAATTTCTAGAAAACAAGATTGTCATTAAAAGTTTAGTATGAATACAAAAAGCAATACCTATGTCCCATGCTCAATTACAGTAATGAATGCTCCAAGTTTGATGAATAAACAGTTGTAAGAAAATGTGGGAAAAGAGCATACGTATAAATATTACTAACTCTCTTCTTCATATCTTTACAAGCGTAACCGTGCAATGAACTATATTGGATACCTCACAAATTTTTCCCTGCTGCCCACCCACATACTGCGACTTGTAACCACAGTCAAACATCTTTCAACAGACGATTCATGTAATACACAACCTGCAACCAAACAAAACATATTCAAAACAATCACAGATAATTTTTTAACATTGATGTTTTCACCATAATAAGCCGAATGTAATTTTCAACTCAAATCTGAGAAAATACAGAACTTCAAGACATATAACACGTTCAGAAACATGTGCTCATGTTCACTCTCGTGAGGTGTTACAACCTAAACAGAGACGTACTCCATAATGCACAGATTGATTGCACCACCAAAAGTTGGCACATATCATCTTCCAGCTCGATATTTTCGCACAGAACAAATTACCGTTTCACCGTTTGTTTATTCCACGGTTCCCTTACCCAATAATGAATCAACATCTAAATCCCACACTCATAAAACACTTAGTTCGCCAATAGAAATGCCCCCATTCTCCTTAGCATCAACATCTTTCAACCAAGAAAACCTCCAACTCGTAATCAACACTTGGAAACAACGATAACTAGCGAATCGGTTAAAGATAAGTTCATCCATAAACACTAAGCAATTAATAGCCATAAAATAAAAATTAGGTAAAATGATTTTCGTTATTTCCACGAATAATAAGCTAGAAATGATAAGTGTTGGTAAGAGTCGAAATTAAACCTAGAGGCAGCAATGTATCCAAATTATAGCGAGAGCAGCATGCAGCAGATGCAAGAGAATATGAACTCTAACAACGGATGGGTTCAAAGTTAAAGTGCAAAATGAAAGAGGAAAACGCACCTTGGAAAACAGGATCTTGAGGAGAAAGAGAATGGATATTAATGATCGAAGAAGGTCAACTACGACTCAAAGAGGTGCTCCTGCACGAATGCTGCCATAGTTTTTTTCTATTCTACTATTCTATAAAGCACCAATTCACCTACATCCACACTTTTTGACTTTTACCCATTTACCATTTTGTTCCAAGAAAAAAAAAAAACTTATGACACGCTTTTTATCACTGTTAAAGGTGGGTAGTAATTAGTTGTCCGCATTATTAGATATTATATAATAAATGTTTTTTTCATATTTTTATTTAATTTAATTATTATGTATTGTTTGTATAAAAACTAATATTATTATTATAAAAATTAATATATTTACTACGTATAATAATTTATGATCATAATATATATTATATATTTCAATTAACTTTCTTTTATTTTTTCTTCTCCAACATTGGTTAAGATTTTTGACTATTAAACTAATAAGAAAATAAAGTCGGGTGATGGGCACGTGCTGCCGCTGCAGCCTGCACGCAACAGATCCTTCACCGTGACTTACGCTGTCCAGTCAAATTAATCAACTCCAATGTATTAATTAAATCAGAACAATAATTAATTTCTCAATTTATTCTTTAAAAATAGTTTTTTTATGTTGCGTGGCAACGGTGAAGTACGACTGTTGGACATAAAATATTTAGACAGCATATCAAATCTTAGATATTATTATGCCGTGAGTCGTGTGATGTTCTTATCATTTTTATCACTGAATGGGGCAACATTGCAACAAATTAAAAAAAAAAAAAAAACATTGTATCTAATAATTAAAGTTAGAAGATTAAATTGAATATATATATATGTTAAACTTTATATAAATATCCAGCACAAACAACTTTTTTCATGTTATAAATGGAAGGCAAAATTATTATTTTTATCCTTTTTATTTCATCCTCTAATCTTTTTATTCAAATTCAATTTCTATCTTCACGTCACATTTCACCTTTCATTATAACAATATCAAATTTCATTGTTGAGTCACCAAAATCTCATTGGGAATTGAATTTTTATTAAACGACAAATTTGGGTTATTTTAAGCCGCTTGACTCGTTATGCGTATGTCTCAAAACATAACAAAAATTTAAGGTGAATGCACAAGAAAAAAAATATTAGAGATATAATTAATTATTGTAAAAAATGAGTAATGAAAACTGATTTAATTTAATTTCTCATTTTTGTCAATGAAATCGCACAAAATTTTGATATGTTGATTATAAACCAACGTTTAGAGGTCTTGTAAAGAAAAAAAAAACTGTTTAATTCTCTATGTGAATGTCTTAGAACATAAGAAATTTTTAAGGTGAAAGTTACACATTAATGATATAGAAAAAATATCAGAGACAATGAATCATGAAAGTCAATTCAATTCAATTTCTCATTTTTGTCAATTTACTGTAATCCAATGTCTAGAGGTCTTAAAAAGAAATTTTAATGTCTAGAACAATCCGTGAATTGAAGAAAATTTCAAATATTTTAAATTATGAAAATAATATTTCTATTCATATATATATATATATTTGTAAAAACAATATTCATATAATTAACTGACTTTTCTCTTTGCTTTTAAAATTACGAAAATATTTTAATATATATATATATATTATGTTAAGAAAAGTTAAAAATAAAATAAAATTGTTCCTACCAAAAATTTTCACCTGAAACTCCTGGTGGAAACATTTGATATCGTTTATGGAGACAAGATGACCAACTTTGTACCAAACACAGAAGCAACTTCGACCCCTTGGCTCCCCTGAAGGAGTTACCAATACTTTCAAAATATCATGCGGGAAATATCCAAGATACAAAAGCAAGCCACAACCAAAAGTGAGTTGCAGAAATGGCATGTCAATGAGATCGAGGTGTTGAGACGAGAGAATGACAAACTTCGCGCTTAACTCTAGCGCACAAGCACCAACAACGCGACTACCCGACCAACGCACAAGATGCTCGCTCAGTGAAGGTAACAAACAGGCATTCAAAGCCCATGTGCCCTGCTCCCAAGGTACCCCATGTTCGACAACACACCTTCGTAGACGGGATAATGGAGACCCCTTGCCGAAAGGGTGGAGGGGTATGCACCTTGACAAATACGATTGTACCATTAATCTTGAAGAGCACATTGCTAACTACCTCACCCAAGCAAACTTGTTTAGCAATGAAGATGTCATCCTATGCCAAATATTCCTAACCTCCCTGAAGGGGTCAGCTCTCCATTGGTACACGGAGTTACCTGCTAACTTGATTGACTCGTTCAAGACGCTAAAAAGAAATTTGACACCTAGTATTTGACTAGTCGACCCCACCACCTCACCTATATGGCACTAGTCAACATGTAGTAGGGAGAGAGTGAAACCCTTTATTCTTTCGTGGCACAATTCTAGGACACTTCTGTAAAAATTCGCAACCTCAACTCTGAAGTGATCCTCCACTCCATTATCATGGTGCTGAAACGGGGGTCATTCTCCGACAACCTATGCAAATTTCCGCTTAAAGACATGGACGATGATCTAAGGACAAGGGCCTCTGACTATATCTAGATGGAAGAAATAGTTGAGTTATGTGATAGTGTTCGCGTTGGACAATCCTCGACTCCCTACAACCACAATGATCATGGACACCCTGACCTAACGAATGAGAAGAAGGGCAGTAGTGAGGGGCCAACCCGAGAGTCGAAGTATCAGGTCTTCACCCCCTTCAACACTAGTCAGGCCGCATTGTTCGAAGAAGGTGCAACACTAACCTAATCACCCTTCCCCTCGATGCTAACTAGCCCATGGGACTGATAAGACAAAGTACTATCATTACCACAGGAACTACAACTCTACGATCGAAGGATGTCTAATGCTAAGAGACAAGATAGAGGAGTTAATCCAAGCAAATTACCTCTGAAAGTTTGTGAAAAGAGGGGTTGATTCTAGATACACATGTTGGAAACAAGATTTTGGCAACCAGAGGAGGGAGCGATTGCCTAGAAGAGAATGAACGTCGAGGAAGGAGTGGACTCCATGGTAGGACTGGATGTCGAGACAAGAACAAACGTCCAGGCACGATGAGACCCCAAGGCTTAGAGGAGTCATCAACAACATCATTGGAGGGTTCGTCAGAGGTTCTTCTAGCTTGGCCAGAAAACAATACTTGTGCATCGTCAATAGTATCCACACAGGTGCCGACCAAACTTGCCTGCAACTGCCTCTCATAACCTTCATTGATAAAGACTTTGTTGGGTCCGATCTCAAACAAAATGACCCCATGGTTATCACCATAGAGATAGCCAATTTTGCCAAAAAGAAAGTACTAATTGACCAAGGCAGCTCGACTGACATCCTATACACGTCCACCTTTCGATGCCTACAAATTCTAGAGATAGAGATACGCCACAAACAATTGGTGGGCTTCTCAGGAGAGCGCATAGACACTCGCATGTATATAGACCTCCTCATGACTTTCAACGACCCCAGCGCATTCCGCACAATCTCGATTTGATACCTCATAATGGCGATCGACACCTTCTACAATGTCTTGATCAGCTGGTCAGCGTTGAACGCCCTTGGGGCTATTGTCTCCACCCCTCACGTGGTCATGAAGTTCCCCTCCTCAAATGGCTGGGTAGTGACAATCAAGGCTGACCAGAAGATGGCCCGACAATGTTACACAGACAACGTTAGGGTGGCAACGAACTCTCTAAAGAAGGCAACATTTCGACATTCATCAAAATTTTGACTAACGTCGAACTCAACCCAAGGCCCCCAACCGACCAGGAAGCCGAACCCATTGAAAAGCTCAAATACATACCTCTGGCTGACAAGGAGCATCGCACCCAGATAGGGGAAAAGATGCAAGGACCCCATCGAGAACAGCTGGTGTCCCCACCCTTGAACCACGCCAACCTGTTCACATGACAACCATCCAACATGCCAGAAATAGACCTGAACGTCATTTGCCACCACCTTACACTATGTACGGAAGCAAAGCCAGTTGCACAGTAGAAGAGAAAGATGAGAGGCGAGAGACCGAAGGCCATAGAACAAGAAATGACCAAACTTAAAACCGCTAAGTTTATCTGAGAGGTCAATTACATGACTTGGTTATCCAATGTGGTACTAGTCAAAAAACACAACAAGAAGTGGCAGATATGTGCCGACTAATTCGATTTGAACAAGGCATACCCCAAAGACTCCTACCCCCTACCGAGCATATATCGACTGGTCGATGAGGCATCAGGCTTTCAAGTTCTTTGGTTCCTCGACTCATACTTCGGTTACAACCAAATTCAGATGTACCTGCCAGACGCGGACAAGACTGCCTTCATGACAAACGGGCTTACCTACTACTACCAAATCATGTCGTTCAGCATAAAAACTACAGGGGCCACCTACCAAAGGTTGATGGATAAGGTCAGTGTCGACCATATTGGCTGCAACCTCGAGGTATACGTGGACGACATGGTCATCAAATCCACCAATCCCAAGGAACATATCAAGGACTTAGAAGAGATGAAAAGTGTGTGTTCGAAGTTCAAGGGGGGAAGTTCTTGGGCTTCATGCTCACTCATAGGGGCATACGCTATCATCAAGATGAAAAGTCCCCAAAACGTAAAATAGGTGCAGAGGTTAACAGAGCAGTTAGCTTCACTGTCTCGCTTCCTGTTGAGAAGACCCGACTCTTCTTCCAACTCCTCAAGAAGTCGACCTCTTTCCATTGGGACGATGATTATGAAAGAGCCTTCCAAGACTTCAAGCAGTTCCTAGTTTCACCACCCGTCCTGACAAAGCCAGTGGATAGCTAAGACCTATACCTATATCTCGCCGTCTCCGAGCACTCCATTAACATTTTAGTGGTCCAAGAGACCAGAAAGACACACAACCCCGTATACCCCACACTTGCATATACCTCAACCCACACTAATGTGGGTGTCAGAATGTCTTTGCAAGTACCTCCCGTCATCCATGACACCTTAGTTTAGCGAAGAGGAGAAATCAGAGTTTGAGTACACGAGCATACCCAAGAAGATAACTTGGGAAGTTGTTGCCAAAAATTCTAGATAAGAATTCTTGGCAGGAATAAAAACTATAGAGACAATTTCTCCCAGAGAACTTAACTTAAGTCTTTGTCCTCAATCAATTTTAATAATCAATTGAAAGAAAAAAATGAAAAAAATATATATTAAAAGCGACTCTTAATTGTGACACTTTGATCTCTATTATATTCGATGAAATTGTAGGTCATAATTTTCAATGTTCCGAGAAACTTATCATTCCATTTCAATAATCATTGAAAAGAAAAAACTAATTTCCACTTAAATTATAGAAATTTAACAATGTTATAATAAAAAAGACAAACATGATACATAAATAAAAGTTAAAGAATGAAATTGAATAAAAAAATTTAGAACATGAAATCAAAACCTATCTTCAACTTAAAGGATGAAATACCAATTTTGTCTCAATGTAAGCATTGGGAAATGGTTATAAAACACAGATCCTTCTAATTAAATAATTTTATTAATAATAATTTACACTACTAACACTATAATCTAACAATACATTATTTAAAATTTATCTTCTTAAAAGATATTGTTGAGCTGTTTAAATTCCCAATAACCACATGAAATCCCTTTGGAATGCTACCCAGATCTTGTAATAAAAGAATTTGTGACTGAATATTCCTTTGGCGAAAGTAAAACAAACAAAATATTCCGGCGGCTTATTTTTTTAGACCATTTCCACACACGTTAAGGATATGATAGGGCTAAAAAATTGTATCTGCATTAATAGAAATAAAAAATAAGAAAATAAAATAAAATAAATTTTTATAAATTAAAATTAATTTATAAAAACGCTTTTATATTAAGTTGTTTTAAAAAATTAATTTTTAACTTGCTTATAAACTATTTTTAACTTATAAAAAATATTTGTTATTTATTTTTCTCCTACAAATATGTATAGAAAAATTTACTTAAAGAAACCTCCTATAGAATGCCCAAAAATTCTACTGATCTGATTTATCGTGCTAAACAGTTTGTCAAATTGCCTCGTGAGTTCAAATATATAAAATAAAATAATTAGTAAAATAAAAAATTTATTTGTTTATATAACACTTAGACATTAGAACATACTACCACCTTACCTATTTGTTATATACACCTATATTGGTTTTATTTTTTTAAATAAAATATAACTCTAAATTTTATTGCAAATTTAAAATTATAAGTTTTTATTTTTGTTTTTAAACTGACATAATTTTTGTATACTCTCTCTTTCTTGTGACTATATATAATCATATTATTCTTATTTTATGATATGTATTTTACAAACTTTTATATCAAATTATTTTTTTCTATAATTAGTTATCTAATTATTAAATTTTTTATTTTTTGTAATTATTTCATTTATTTTCAAATTTATTCAATCAATGTTAATTATAACAAAATATT
This sequence comes from Mucuna pruriens, assembly GCA_025330945.1. Taxonomy (NCBI): domain Eukaryota; kingdom Viridiplantae; phylum Streptophyta; class Magnoliopsida; order Fabales; family Fabaceae; genus Mucuna; species Mucuna pruriens. Next base: position 49,896 of record JAENHJ010000391.1, on the reverse strand, counting down.
TATAAATTATTATCAAAATAATAAAATTAAAAAAGACAAATACATATGTTTTAAAATTTAATTTATAATATTTATTAAAAAAATTAAAATGTTTTAAGCTATCATAGAACTTATCATTCATTCTTTATGTGTATACATCCACTTTGTTTCTACTTCATTTGCGGAAAAACATATTCATAGATGTTTAATTTTTAGTAAATAATTTTTTTATAACTCACTCAAAATATTTTAAACGGTTATTTTTTTAAATAAATATGCACAAATTTATTTTAATTAGAAAAAGGTTGCCACTTAGATACATTTTTACATATTTTTTCTGATTTTATTTGTTACAATATTATTTTGGTGAAAATGAATAAATTATTATTAAAGTATCTAAAACCTATTTTTTATTTGATAAAAAAAGTATAGCTTAAAAATTATTTTTAAAATTTAGAAAATTTTCTAGTGTATTTGTTGGAACATAAGTCTATGCATCCAAAATGATTAACAAATATTATGAATAATGAATGATATATTATGTTTAACCAGTGTTCTTTATATTTCATAAGAACCACATGTTATTGGACTTAATGATTGCTCACATCCTTGTAAGGAAAATGTATTTAGAATATAATTTTACGTATTGTGTCCATAAAGAATTCGTTGTCCATAAATGTATTGATTGTCCAAAAGGATCTCGTTGTCTAAAGGACGTAGTCAATAACCATAAAAAGAGCTTGACATCCAAAAGCGAATTCAATGTTCATAAAGTAGCTCAATGTCTATAAAAGAACTCAACATCCATAAACGAACTTACTATCTAAAAGAAGAGATCGTCCAAAATAGAATGACTAAACTGTTCTATTCAAAAAGTATCTCTGGTTAAGTATGAAAAGTTATTTAAATTACTTATCATATCACGTGAATTCCTTGTTTCATATATACATGTAATCCTGATCCAACATTCAAATATCTACCTAATACACTGTTTTGAGAACATGTTAGTTTTATATTAACAAAGGATTGCATCAAATAATTGTTTATTGCAAGTCAAGTTTGCTAAAAGGAAGACTAGATCATGACTCCTTTCAGAAGGAACCAATAAAAGCTTCCTTTCTTCTCAACAATAGACAACATGTTAAATTCAGAAAAGAACAGTATTTCTCTATCTTTAGAAAAAAGGATCCTATGCAGAAGTACAATAGAAAGCAAATTTATGGCATTTAATGCTGACTCAACTACTTCTCATGCAAAAACAACATTCAAATTTCTATGTACTATAAAAAGGGATTGATCAAACTCAAAGAAAACAACAAGAACATGAATACACAATAACACATACTATGCTTTTGGACGACAATTTGAAAATTCTCTATAAAAGCTTTCTTTGTAAAACAAAATAAAGTCATTGTGCTTTGTATTGCTATACACTCGCTGTATGAGTTAGCTTTCTTGTAAAAACTCAGTATAGTTGTTGAGATAGCCTGAAGAGGCTAAATCACATAGAATACTTGATTTTTTTATAATCAGGTAGATTACAAGGGTTGTAATACCTGAAGAAGTAGATAATACTTGTTTGTAAATCAGGTAGACTTAGTGGAAATATTTCGTGTTAAGGGACTAGACATAGCTTTGTTGGAAGAGTGAATCAATTTAAAAAAAATTTCTTCTCTATTACCTTACCTTTATACGTTCTACACTTCTTTGGACGACTCCTTTAGATGACGACCTTACACTCTATTTTAAATCTTTCGTCTTTGCGAAAAGCTTTTAAAAAAAATCACGCACACACAATTCAACCTCCCTTCTTGTGTGTTTCCTATATCTTTAATTGGTATCAAAGTTCATCCTTTAAGGGTTGAGCATTTTACTGTGCAGGGGAAACAATCCTTAAAGCAATGGAAAACAACAGACATGCTATGAACAGACGTCCACTATTCAAAGGCCAAAACTATGATTATTGGAAACAAAGAATGATGGCATTCTTTGATGCATGTCACATCAACATGTGGGACATAGTAGAAAATGACAATTATATCCCCACCAATAAAGAAGGAGCAGAAATTCTGAGATCTTTGTGGAACAAAGAACAAAAGACAAGATACCTTTTAAACCCCAAGGCTTGAAACTTTCTCATGTGTGCTTTAACAGAATCAGAATATGAGAAAGTCCATAGTTACAAGTCGTCTAAAGAAATATGGGACACTCTTGCTCCAGCATATGAAGGTACATTTCAGGTAAGAGACTCTAAAATTAGTATGCTAGTACACCAATATAAATTGTTTAAAATGGAAGATAAAAAAATTATTGATCTAATGTTTGGAAGATTCCAAAAAAAATTATTAATAATCTTAGATTACTAGGCAAAATAGACCACCGGTAACGACCTTAAAAGCATCGAAAGACCTTAAAAAGCTTCTTATGGAAGAACTTTTGGGTACACTCAAAGTCCATGAAATGAAGCTAAATGAAAATGAAGAGAAACAAAAAGAAAAGTCCATAGCCCTTAAAGCTTAGAAGACTCCTAAAGACTCAGCGTCCAAAGCCTTAAAGGTAGAGGAGTCCTGTGGAGATACATTAGACGAAGACTGTTCTGATGAGGACAAAATCTCCTTCATCTCAAGGAAGGTCCTATTTACGTGAAAGCACAAGAAAGAATTAAGATGGAAGAATAACTTCAGGAAGCACACTATTGAAAAAAACATATGCAAAAGATGCTAAAACTATGTTTACCAACTACACAATAGAGTCCTTTTTATAGACTTAATGCAATAAATACAAATAAATATAGGAGATAATATCCCTATTTACACGATATGATATGCCTAATTAAATAAAGAAACTAATCCTAAAATATAAAAGAAGAATAAATCCTAAGAGATAATCTAGGATCTATAAAATATAGAAGTGATATCATCATATATTTTTTTGATTTTCTAACATATACCAAGGAAACTAAAGGCAAGACGCAAGTAGTGTGTTATGAATGTAAGAAACTAGGATACTTCAAATATGAATGTCCTAACCTTTAAAAAGAAAAAGAAAATGAGAAGAAGTAGCCCTTGGTAAAAAGGAGGAAAAGCCTCATGGCTACTTGGGAAGATCTTGATTTGTCATCATTAGAAGATAATGATGAAGAAGCAAACTTATACTTGATGGAAGACACAACCCCTAAAGATGAGGATGATGAAAATGTAACTTTCAATAAGATTGAATATTTACAAACAGCCTATTAGGAACTTCTTTCAAATTCCTCAATTCTTTCTCTTGGATACAAAGAACTGAAAAGAAAATTTTCAAAATTGTCCAAAGAGTTTGAATCTTTGGAAAAAGAAAACAGTATCCTTAAGAAAGAAAATGAAAAGTTGAAATAATAACAAACCAATTACTTATCTAAAGTCAAATTTCAAAAGTAAATGAACTTAAAAACAAAGTAATTAACCTTAGACAAAATCTAGCCAAATTTGTCAATGGTATTGAAATTTTAAATAAGTTGCTGAAATACAACAAAAGCCCACATGACAAATCCGACTTAGGTTTTGAAAAAGAAAAGGAAATAAAAGAGGACAAACCAAATATTTATTGCCAAAATTATAGAAAGTTTTGATGCAAATCCTATGACTGTAGAGAGAATCTAAAAGGATCGTCCAAACCTTCAAAGATTAAAACAAAAGGACCCAAGAAAATTTGGGTACCTAAAACAACGATAATTCTTGTTGCATATGTGTTTAGCAATAGGAAGGAAACCCTTATCATGATACCTGGACAATGGGTGCTCACCTCATATGACAGGAGAAGAGTCTATGTTCAAAAACCTCAGGCCAAAGAAAAAAGGATGGGTTGCCTTTGGAGGTGATTGAAATGGTAAGATCATTGGTGGTGGAAGGATTAGTAAGCATTCATTCTTGTCCATAGATAAAGTATTATTTGTTAAAGGATTAAAACGCAATATATTAAGCATAAGCCAATTGTGTGATAGTGGATATGATGTATCCTTTAACAAGAGAGAATGCATAGTTAAAGACTATAATGGTTCTATAATATTTTCTGCTAAGAGATAGAACAATTTGTATAAGATTGATTTAACAAACCTAACTAATCTAAATGTAATGTGTTTGGTGTCTATAAACGATGATTAATGGATGTGGCACATGAAACTTGGCCATGCAAGGTTGAGACTTATATCCAAGCTGAAAAAGCATAACCTCTTGAGGTCTACCAAGCCTTATGTACAAAGTTGATATGTTATGTGATGCTTGTTAGAAAGGGAAACAAATCAGAGAATCTTTTGAGTCCAAAAACTTTGTTTCCATTTCTAGACCTTTGGAATTGTTACATATTGATGTTTTTGGGTCTACCAAAACTACCTCATTAGGTGGAAAACATTATGGACTAGAAGTAGTTGATAACTATTCTAGATGGACATGAGTTATCTTCCTTGATCGCAAGGATGAGTCTTTTAAGGTCTTTTCTATATTCTACAAACTTGTTCAAAATGAAAAAGGTATTAATATTGCCTTTATCTGAAGTGATCATAGAGAGAGTTTGAAAATGAAAACTTTCAACAATTTTGTGAAGAATAAGGAATTCTTCATAATTTTTCCTGTCCAAGAACTCTCCAAGATAATAGTGTTGTGGAAAGGAAAAATATATCTATTCAAGAGATGGATAGAACAATATTAAATGATTTTAACTCTCCAAAATACTTATAGGTAGAAGTTGTTATTACAACTTTTTTTTTTGCAAAATAGAATATATATATAAGACCCATTTTGAAAAAAACTCTTTATGAATTGTGGAAGGGTAGACAACCCAACATTTCTTATTTTCACCTATTCGAATGTGAATGTTTTATTCTAAATACTAAGGATAACTTGGGAAAGTTTGATCCTAAATCTAATAAATGAACACTTATGGGATATTCAACTGCGTCCAAAGCATATAGAGTTTATAACTCTAGGACTTTGAAAGTTGAAGAATCTATACATGTGAAATTTAATGATTCTAAGCCTGATAAAGAATTATCAAAGATAAATGAACTTTTAATTGATTTAAATATAGAAGATTTGCATATATTGTCCAAAGAACCTAGTTTGAACGATGAACCAAAAGTAGATGAGGTTGAGACTTCTTTAAGGAATTAGTAGATGAAAACCTACCATCATAAGCAATAAATCCTTGGGAAATTGAAGATAAAGCCAAAACTTGATCAACATTTAAAGACCAATCTCAAGTAGCTCTACTATCTGAACTTGAGCCAAAGAACATAAAAAAGGCTCTTTTGGATGATGGATGGATAAAGGCCATGAAAGAAGAGCTAGAATAGTTTTTAGAAGAATAATGTGTGCAATCTAGTCTCCCCACCAAGTGAAAATTCATCATTAGTACAAAGTGGATATTCATGAACAAATTGGACCAAAAATGGTAAGGTTATGCGAAATAAGGCCAGGTCAGTAGCACAAGGCTATTCTCAACAGGAGCAAATAGACTTCATTGAAACTTTTTTGCTCTTGTAGCTAGGTTAGAAGTCATTTGCATTTTTCTATCCTTTACAGCTCATTATAAAATGAGTTTACATCAAATAAATGTAAAATGTGCATTCTTAAATGACATAATAAATGAAGAAGTTTTTGTGAAACAACCACCTAGTTTTGAGAGTGACATTTTCCAAAATCATGTTTTTAAATTGAAAATGGCACTCTATGGACTCAAGCAAGCACCTCGTGCTTGGTATGAAAAATTGAGTTCATTTTTTTATGAGAAATGGCTTTGAAAGAGGAAAAGTAGATACCATTCTATTTTACAAGTACTGCTGAAGACTCTCTATGAAGAATTCTTTAAGTTAATGCATAAAGAGTTTGAGATGAGCATGATGGAAGAATTAAAATTCTTCCTTAGACTATAAATTAAGCAAGCAAAAGATGGAATTTATATCCATCAAACCAAGTATGTCAAAGAGTTACTTAAGAAATTCAATCTTGAAGATTGCAAAACTATGTCAACGCCCATGCACCCAATATCCATCTTAAGTCTAGATGAGACAAGATAAAAAGGTAGATCAAACATCATATAGAGGTATGATTGACTCTCTATTTAAATACATCTAGGCCAAATATAATGTTTAATGTATACTTGTATGCTTGATTTCAAGCTAATCCAAGAGAATCACATCTTACAGTCGTTAAACATTTTTTCAAATACCTAAAAGGTACTACTAACCTTGGTTTATGCTATAAAAAATCTGATCAATACTGGTTGAAAGACTAGTGATGCTGATTTTGCTGAGATGTAGATAGGAAAAGCACCAATCGAAGATGCCACGTCATTGGAGTCAATTTAGTATCTTGGTCTAGCAAGAGGCAAGGTAATATAACACTCTCCATAGTAGAAGTAGAGTACATCTCAATTACACAATGCTGCTCTTAACTTCTATGAATCAAGCACCAATTAGAGGATTATGGCATATTTGAGAGTAACATCCTTCTTCTCTGTGATAGTACTACTGTAATTAATTTTTCTAAAAGTCCCCTCTTGCATTCTCATCTTAAGCATATAGAAAATAAGCATCATTTCATTAGGAATTATGTTCAAAAGGGGACTTTAGATTTAAAATTTATCAGCATTGAAAATCAGTTAGCTAATATCTTTACAAAACCCCTTCCTGAAGATAAGCTTGGTCATATCAGGAATCTTCTTGGTATAACATTCATTATGGAATGAAGTTTAAATTCCATATGGTTTAGACATCCATAACATGTGCGTCCAAAGCATATGTGTTCAAAGCAAGCATGTGTCTAGAGCTTGTGTGTCCATACCATGTTCATCCATAGCATATAATAGCTTTTTCTTTTACTCGCTGAGTCAAGACATTTTGACTACCTATTAAAAATTTTTTGACCAATGTAAATCCGTAATGGAAATTTTTTTACCATTAGTGCTCTTTTTACCATTATACTTAAAAGGGTTTTCTAAAAATGTTTTAATTCACAACAACTCTTCATCTTTGCTCTCTTGCAAATCTGTGCTCTTGCTTTCTCTTTGAAATTCTTGCCCTTTCTTTTTAAACCCTACCTTCAAATCACATCAATGGCCCATAGTGTTGACCCACAAAACCTCGACCATACCTCTATGGAGGATAGAACCTCAAACCCTAACAACACGGTGGTGTATAACGAATACTTCTTTGACATCCCTACGCTTTCAAATATAGGGATTGATCTTGCTTCAGAGTTAACCTTGTGTAGGATCCTCCCTTTCTTCAATCACAAACAGGCTATATGCCTAATTCTGAAATGAGAGTTCTGGAACAACTACAAGTATGATGAAATTGCCTTTTATGGCAAGGTTCTAGGAGTGGATACCAGGATTGACATTCCTGCAACTACCAAGAAGACCTACTGTGAAAGAGAAGGAAAGGTGTATAAGGCTAGTTGGGAGAATGCCTTTGGTGGCATGGTCGCTGTCTAAGACACTTTATTGAGAGCTAATGCTAAAGAGCCCTATGACCTTAATAAGATGCATGACAAGGCACACATCTTTTAACAGATGCTCAACAAGGGCATCCTTCATAAGGCTGGTTCAAAGGACCACCACTTTGATATACATCTGTTTGCCCTATTACACATGGTGACTGGGCAAAAAGTTCAATCTTCCAAGTCTGTTTTTTGCACACTTAAGGATGAACCTAAAGGGCAAAGGAATAAAAAATAATCATATGACACATTCAATCCTAACCAAAATTTTCTCAAACTAGAAGGTGTTGGAGGCCTTCTATGCTTTGATTACTGTTGAACAAGTAAAGTATGGCCATTCCTACAAACAACAGAAATTTGGGAGAAGTAATATCATGCTTATGAAGCTGGACACCTTAAAGCTTATAGCTCCCTTAGATGTCAAACTAACAAAGGCTGAGTTAGTTGCCGCATCCAAAAGGCTAGCGTCTAAACGCTTGCCCCAACCACTAAAGCATTTGCCAAGAAGAGAAAGCTAGTTCTACCTAGCTTAAACAGTGATGAAGAGGTAGTTGCTGAGACTAGACCACCTACAGTGGTGGAAGAAGAAAAAGATGAAAAGGATGAGGTTCCTTTGGTTACAAATGCAACACCCTCTACTCCTAATACTTAACAATACTGATAAAATATACTTAGTCTAAATTTAAATTTGAAAACAAATATTGACTAGTAAAGGATTTACAAATTCTATACCCCTAATACTTAATAATATTAATAAAGTATACTTACTGAGTTTAAATTTGAAAATATATATCAACCAGTAAAGGATTCACTAAATGAAAATCAAATTGTCATTATCACAGTAATGGAAAACATGCGCCCCTAATGTCATAAAGTGTAAACAAACCACGTAACCGTAAGGTAATTACAAAAGTGCCCCAATATCACATGTCCTATTAGAGCGTAAACCCAAACAAAATAAGAACAAAGAAAATAGCAATTGAGGGGCCCTAGTTTAACCTTTACCCTCCTACTCAATCTCACCTATAAATGGCATTAAACCCAAACACAAACAAACACACAACGAGAAGGGAGTGAGAAATATACCTCACAAAGGTTCACGGTGTGAGCACAACGTAAATAAGACACATATACACCACGCATGATTAATTATATGATTAGAAAATAAGAAAACATAGACACCCAATTAACAGACAACAATAAATAATCACAAACAAGTATGCATATGAATGCTAGCAATACACTCCTATTTCTATTCCATATGTTATGTGGTACCAACTCAAACTCAAGAAGTAGGCTAGGCACAACCTTGCTAATCTCCACCTCTCCAATTAGCCATGCCACTCTAATGTGATGTCCCTTTGGTAGCACGTCATATCATCGTTCTTAATGCAATGTCAACAATAATAATGATAGTATATTTCACACAAGCATATAGGTTAATAAAGAAGTAGTAGATTCAATTGGAACACCAAAAACTCATACAACACAAAAGGACAGCACAGACATACTACTCCCATTAGCACGGGTGTGCACAGTCTACACGAGTGTGCATAGTCTACACGGCATGCACAAGTTCTCACGTCTGTGCTCGATGACCTGCTATCGAATTCTTTTGGTATCTCGTCTAGAGTTTCAAACCTAAAGGGGAACCTATGGTTTTTCTACGTTTTTTACACACACAACCAATTGCACAAGGGTTCCACAACAAACAATACAATAAAAACCATAAAGATAAAAATTATAACCCTTAAGGGGTTCAACCCCCTTTAGTGGACATTAAGAACAAACAACTTTGGGGGTTTAGGGAGACCCTTAACCCTTGACCACCAGGTTTAGAGTTTTGTACTCTATCAATTCACTATAACTAGAAGAACATACAACTTTGGGGTTTAGGGAAACTCTCAACCCATGACTACAAGGTTAAGAGTCTTATGGTTTATTAATTCACCCTAAACAGACAAAATAACAGAGATAAGAAACCACAACAAATATCCAAACACCCTGTCAGTCATAGAGGCAATTAAACACAAGCTTTCCAAATACAAGAAATAAGCAGAAAATGACTAAACACCCTATCTTTTGACAGAGACAGTTAAACACAAACACTAAGTGAGGTCTGATAAGCATTTTTTTAGTCATCTCATTGCACATCAAATAAACTAAAGTTAACCATAGTACAGTCAACCCTAGGTCGAATTCTCTCAAGGACACAGTGTGCTCAATTATGACTTTAATGTGAAAACTAAGTGACACAGAACTCAAGTGTAGAATGCAAACTCACTCTCGGCTGGAGGCCAAGTTGCCTCGGTAGAGACTGGTCCGATATGGTCTCGGTAGAGACTTATCCGACAGGGTCTTGGCTAAGTGCTTGCAGATGCAACAGAGTCGGACTAACTCTATTTTGGACTAAAATGCAAGAAATAGGGGGTTTTGAAATACAAGTAATGAAAGATAGGAAGTAAACTAAGAATGTAAATGCAATTAAACTAAGTTATTCTACTGCTATTATTGTGTTCATGTTCAGTCTCAATAATCAAGTCTGTCCTAGTTCAATCACTCCAGTTCACAGTCCATATCAACCTTAGGTTCTCTTATGATGATTGTCAAATGTTCATTCACTACCATACTAAGGGTTTACACAATCACTACCTCATCAGTTGACAAGGATTAAGTTCATAGTTGATTTTAGGTTCTCAATTAGGTCCTATAGTTAATTACCTACTGAATCAGTTAAACCAGTTCCAATCAGCTTAGTTTAACATTGTTCACGTCACCTTGTGCACTCGCAACGCAAATAGTGATCAAAATGTGAGAGTGTGAACAGAGGTCAGAATTAGAATATACTCATATTATTAAGAACGAAATACAAACATAGGGTGTGAATTCAGTGGATCTGTCTTCCACAACGATCGCCATGGTCGAGCGACGATGGTTCACCTTTGTTAGTCAGAATGTTAAGGATTGGATCCACTAGAGTGCATTAGTAATCCAATCGGTCTCCTTTGACGATCTTCGGCTTCTCGGTTTCTAACATGTGCTTCCTCAATCGAGAGAAGCACTGTTGAGAGCATCATGCACCACCGTGAGTGTAGTAAACGAGAGGGAGAGAATGAAAAAAATGAGGGAAATGGAAAGTATGAATTCAACCCCTTTAACGTGTCCAGCTCCTACTATATATACACAAGCTGGATCTTGCTAAACATGCATATGCTAACGAGCTCCTAACTGCATTACAGAGTGAATTTCCTACTCTACCCTTGCGTAGCTTGCGCTGCAAGCTTCTTCAGAAGTGACATGGCAACTAAGCTGGATTGGTGTTGACCTGGACTGCCAACGTGGATAGTGTGCTTGGCTGCTCCTTATTGGGCTGCTGGACTTGCGGAGTTGTCTGGTTCTAGGCCGAGTCAGTCTGGCCGGGACGACTCTCCTGCGCTAAGGCTTCTCATGATGGGCCAAGATCATCCATGCTGATCCTGCAAGAAAGAGGAATGAGTCTTTTATTAGCCAAGATTCTCAAATTAGTATAGATTTATGATTTCTCTATTTTTAGGTCCATAATATGAATCTCAGCTAGAATTCCATTCTTAGACCTTAGTTGATTCCAAAAGCACCCATCTTAGGTCCTTATAGGATGAAAAAAATATGACTTATCAAGGTCTAGGGCCAACCTCTTTATCCACAGTCATACCCATACCCCTGAGTAGGATTTCTCACTCCCTTTTACCTGGAGAAGCGTAGACATAGAAAACGCATTCCTCAAGGTCATTCTTCTTGTTCCTCTAGGGTTTCCTCTAGAGATTCTTCTTCCAAAACTCTGTTGACTTTAAGTTAGGTGTTAGTAGTAGAGGTTTTTCTAGCTCCTTTGATTTATCCTTTATATAGCCCCAAAATAGGCTCAAAAAATGGGCCTTGCAGCTTCCACTGACAACCTATGTGAAACCTAAACAAGGGATCTCACAATCTTTGCAAAAGCTTTATATTTTGATAAAAGAGTTAAAAATATCTAGGTTTGATGCTTTGCATCAATCACAACTTGTTTGAAGACTCTCTTATCTTCCTTTGCTTGGTATCAACTGGAAGTAAAAGAAACTATGTATTGATTGAATTGAATTATACAATTTCTAATCTCTCTTTTTATAGGGTAAATGTCAACTACCTAAAGATATTATAACTAATAACAAATTAAAAGATAACTAGATAATATGCGATATTCACGATCTCCTAATGAGATATTTAAATATTTGTAACCACTTAATCTAATAATATATTTAGATGTTTGTAACCTCTTAATAAGTTACCTACCATATCTTATCAGATATTTGCAATATCTCCAATACTCCCCTTCAAGTTGGTAAATGAATATCAATCATTCCTAACTTGCCATTGATTTCTTGAAATCTAGTTGCAGGGAGCCCTTTGGTGAAAACATCTACCACTTGGAGTCCTGTAGGAACATGTGTTGTGACTATAAGTCCAATGTCTAACTTCTCTTTAATGAAGTATCTGTCAATCTCAATGTGCTTTGTCCTATTGTGTTAGACTAGATTATAAGCAATACTTATAGCTGAGTTGTTGTCACAAAACAACTTTATAGGTCCATCATATTTTACTTTGAGGTCATTGATAGTACACAGTTTATACCCCTTAGTAGGTTTTTTAGATGGGAGAAATAGAATATAACTAATGGTTAAGAATCAAGTGTTAGCTAAGATTCAGATTTCCTAAGTTTAACCAAGGAATAAACAAATCCTGGCTAAGTTTTTGATGTTAGCTAATATAAGGCAAGTCTTGTTTTACAGGTCAAAGGAGAAGATTGAGACGAAGTCAAAAGGAAGTCATTTAGGCCAAACAAAGCTGACTCCTCTGGATCGACTCTGTGGCCGACCTCAAAATAGAAGGCCGACTCCCATCTGGAACCGGGTCTATTTTGGCTCCAGAAGGTCGACTCCACCAAAAACAAGATCCAAGCACTTAGAGTAGGAAGGTTGTTAGATCTATTGTTTCTGGTAATTCTATTAGGTCAGGTAGTTAAAGTCGTTATTTCAGTTAATATGGTTATGGAGTTAGTTAGGAATAAATGTATAAAAGAGACGTGCATCAACCTCCATTGGTTAGCAAGATCGATCGAACACAACTACACTGAGCCTACACACTTCCCATTCCCCAAGCCTAAATTCCCTTCATACCTCTTTGTTCTACAGTGCTTCAGTACGGTAGTTGCTCAGGCTCGAGCGAACGTAGGACCAGGAGCTAAGTATTGGGTTTATTGTCAAGAGGGGACTGTTAGGGCGCGCTGGCACACTACTTGATAACTCTCCCCTCCATATCCTGGCCATCACAGGTGGAACACTACAGCTATTACTGACGGTTGTCAGAGGAAGCTAACCATCATCTTTCCATTAAATCTACTTCTTGTATCGGTACTTTGACTAATCAATGAATGCAAAAGTTTCTTTACACTTGTATGCCTGTAATTCTTGGAAATTCAATATGCTCTTGATTTGTATGTTAGTGCAGGCTAAGACTAGATCACGCCTAGATTAGGGTCTGGTTGGAAACTACCTAGGTAATACTATAGATCATCCTTAGATAATCTATGTTAACCATGAGCTTAATCCCTACTCACTCGAGGCCCTAGATTGTGTAAGTTTTCAGTCAGTAATGGACGAATGTTTGATAAGCTCATTTTTAGTCGTCTCAACGTGCATCAAATAAACTAAAGCTAACTATATCATAGTCAACCCTAGGTCAAATTTTCTCAAGGACACAGTGTGCTCGATTATGACTTTGTGTGAAAACTAAGTAATACAAAATTCAAGTGTAGAATGCAGACCCACTCTCAACTAGGCGTCGAGTTGCTCTCGGCAGAGACTGGTCCGATATGAACTCGGTAGAGCCTTATCTGACATGGTCTTGACTAAGTATTGACAAATGCAATAGAGTCGGACTAACTCGGTGCCAGACTGAAATGTAGGAAATAGGGGGTTTGATTGCGGATGAAGTAAAACAACATTTAAACTAAGAAACTAAATGCAACTAAGCTAGGCTACCTCTATTGCTACTACTGTACTCGTATTACGTCTCAGTAATTAAGTCAGTTCTGGTTTGTTCACTCAAGTTTACATTCCATATCAACCTTGGATTCTCTTATGACCATCACCAAACATTCATCCATTGCCATACCGAGGATTTACACAGTTGCTAGGGATTAAATTCAGAGTTGATTTTAGGTTCTCTAATTGATTTCTTACTAAAGTTATTAAACCGGTTCCAATCGGCCTAGTTCAACGTTCGTCCACATTACCATATGCAATCGCGACACAGCAAGTGGATTGAAATACAGAAATCGCAAACACGAGATTGGAATCAGAAGTTACTCATTATTAACAATGAAACACAAACACAGGGTGTGAATTCAATGAATCTGTCGTCCACGACAATCGCTATGGTCGAACGGCGATGGTTCACCACTGTTAGCCAAGGCATTGAGGATCAGGTCCACCAGTGTGCGATGGTAAGCCAAGTGGTCCCCTCTGACTACCTTCAGCCTCATAGTCCATGACCTACGCTTCCTCGATCGAGAGAAACACCATTGAAGAACCGTGCACCACCATGAGGATGGAGAATGTGTGTGAGAGTAATGTGGCGTAGAGTGTATGGAATTAAGTCTAAATTCAATAACCCTTAAATGTGCCTAGCTCTACCTATATATACACGAGCTGGCCTTACTGAACATGCTAGCTAACGAACTTCTAATAGAATTTACAAATTGCATTTCCTATTCTACCCTTGTGTTTCTTGCGTTGCAAGCTTCTCTAGAGTGACGTGGCAGTTGACTGACTTGAGGCTATGCTGGACCTGCAGCGTTGGCCAGTCCTAGGGTGAGTCAGTCTGGCCGGGATGGCTCACTTGGACCGAGTTTCTCTTGATGGGCCGAAATCATTTAGAATTGTTTTGCAAAAATGGGATGAATCTTTTATTAGCTAAGACCTGCAAATTAGCACAGATTTATACTTTCTCCATTTCTAGGTTCGTAATATGAATCTTAGCTAAGACTCAATTCTTAAGCACCAATTGGTCTCTAAAACATTCATCTTAGGTCCTTATAAGGTGTATAAAATATGACTCATCAGACCCCCACACTTACACTTTTGCAGTCCTAGGCAAAATAAGAGTTCAAACAGCAAGGAAGATTTTTAACAGTGAAAAAGAATTTTCAATCAGTTTCTCAAACTTTAGATAAAATAGAATCAACACTCCTTCACCTAATGAGTTGAGATGTTCAAGCAATTTGTGAAAATTACTTCCTCCACACTCAAGGCAATTAAGTGACTTGCAAACATCAAAGGACGATCAAAAGTGACAAAATTCTCTCTTAGGAAAATATTCTCTCAACCTCTCAAGTGTTTGGGTTTGTATATACACTCAACATCCCATGCAACTGGTATTACCAAACCTTGACTAGCCTCTCCTTCCACACCTTCAAAAACACATGCAGTCATGATCAAAAGAACTTTGTTCTAGCCTTGTATCATGGTCGGGGTTAAAAGGTGGGTTACAGGATGGACAAGTGAGTTTTCTAACCACAGGGAATAGAGGAGCAATGGGGAGTAAGTTCGCAAGTATGAAGGGTGTCCCAAGATGCTGCGATTCTATTTGAAAACTTTCTTGCTCACTTCTTTTCTTTCCCTTTTTCTGATTTTTTTTCTTTTTCTCACTTCTCATTTTGCAACTTTGTGTTGTGTTTTTGCTACAGCTTATGACTTTTGGTTGCTCCTTTTTATTTTTCTTTGCTTTATCCTGCACTTGATTTTCTTTCTTTCTTTTCTTTTCCAACCCTTTTTGAATACACTACTCTTGCTTCATCCCCTAGTGTCTCCCCCACACTTAATCGCGACTTACTCCCAAAATAATTCCAAAGCTCTTCTGTCCCCTAAGGTTGAGGTCTGATCATGGTTTTCCAGCTTTGGCTTGTAATGAGATGTCACAAAAGAATGCTCATTCAGGTTCAAAAAGGGTAAACAAGGGATAAAATTTACAAGGTAGGTATATTTGGCTCGAGGCTTATTAGAAACATGGCCTAGATCATCTCATTTCTGCGTGCGAAACCAGATATATCCAGAGAGTCAAGGCAAAATCTAGAATACACAGCTAACATGGATGCAAAAATCACACAAGAAAAGAGAGAATGACAAGATGCAAAGCCATTTATATGTACATAGGCTCAAAAATTCTCACCGGTTAATTGCTCTGCCACTAATGGTCTATCTTTTCTATTTTTCAATCACCTATTGCCTAAGGTGCAAAAATTTCATTCCCTGTCAAGCTTGAAAAATCTGTCCTCTAGGGTTCCAAATTGCTTCCTACTGCTTCATCCAATACTTAAAGAAATTGTTTCAAATTATTTTTCAAGGCGTTTTTCTCAACAATTAGAGTTCATAATTCAGTCAGGGAAAACAACTCAAAATTAAAACGAAAATTGAAATTGACTAGGTCGAACCGAAGTTGGTTCGAATCCGTCCGAGATGGAGTCCAAGTCGGCATGGACTTGGCTTGGAAAACTTTTTATTTACAACAAAGGAAAATGACTTGAAAAGAAAAAGAACAAAAAATTGGACTAAAATTGAAAAGAAAATCAAGACGTGAAAGAAAACCAAAGCTAAAACAGATATAGACAGTCAGGATTGAGTCGGTATGGAGTTTGCACTTTAAAGAGCATAATGAGATTTTAAGCACAGAATTCAACAAGCCTTGGATGGTCACACTATCCCCCCCACACACTTAAATGTTGCATTGTCCTCAATGCAAGGCATGAATACAGAGGGGGTTCATGAGATTGACTTAAGGGTGTGTCATTTGGCGGAGTCGGTTCCATTAATGAGATAGTCTCCATTTCGCTTGCTATTGGTGCTAGACCTTCATGAAATAGATTAATCTGATGTTCATTGACCTGGAAGGTGCTGTTGGTGTATTCATCCTTTTGTTCCACTACACTATAGGGAAAAACATTAGTGATAACAAAAGGTCCATCCCATCCAGAACAGAGCTTACCTGCAATGAGCTTTAAACGTAAATTGAACAGGAGTACTTTCTGGCCAACTTGAAACTCTTTTCTCAGGATCTGTTGATCATGAAATCGCTTGATTTTCTTCTTATAGATCCGAGAGTTCTCATAGGCTTCCAAGTGGAGTTCGTCCAATTCTTGCAGCTGGAATTTTCTTTGCTTCCTTACTTGATCATAGGTCAGATTGTACTACTTGACAGCCTAGTAAGCTTTATGTTCTATTTCCACTGGGAGATGACAGGCTTTATCGAAGACAATTTGGTAGGGAGACATCCCCAACGGAGTTCAATATGCGGTTCTATATGCCCAAAGAGCGTCCTCAAGGAATCGGCTCCAGTCCTTCCGGTTGGGAATTGTCATCTTTTGTAATGTCTTCTTTATTTCCCTGTTGAAAACTTCAGCTTGGCCGTTGGTTTGAGGGTGATAGACTGTGGCAATTCGATGCACCACCCCATACTTGTGGGGTAAAGAGAACATGGCTCTATTGCAAAAGTGACTACCTTGGTCACTTATGAGCGCTTTCAGCTCACCAAACCGACAAAAGATATTGGACTTCAGAAAATCCACTACAACCTTGGCATCATTAGTTTTGGTGGCTATGGCCTCTACCCATCTTGACACGTAGTCTACGCCCAGCAAAATGTATGAATACCCATTGGAGACTAGGAATGGCCCCATGAAGTCGATACCCCAAACATCAAAGACTTCGCAGAATAGTATGGGTTGTTGGGGCATCTCGTGCCTTCTGCTAATGGTCATTCCAGCTTTTTAGCATTTTTCGTAGGTGAAGACGAATTGGTAAGCATCCCTAAAAATGGTGGGCCAATAGAACCCGCAATCAAGTACTTTTCAGGCCCTCTGAGTTGATCCTAATGGCCACCTCCAGGAGTTGCATGACAAAACCGGAGGACCAAATTGATCTCGGTGTCAGGAATGCACCTACGAATAACTTGATCATTACAAAGTCTCCATAGGTAGGGATCATCCTATATGTAGTATTTGGCATCAATTTGCAGTCTTTCCTTGCATAACCGAGATGCCTCTAGTGGAAGCTAAGATGCTGCCACAAAGTTGCAGATGTTTGCAAACCATGGTGTAGGTGTGGTGATGTGCAACAATTGCTCATCTAGGAATTCGTCTCTGATAGGCATCAGGTCATCCTCCCTCTCAATCCTGCTCAAGTGATCTACTACTGAATTCTCAACACCCTTCTTATCTCTGATCTTTATGTTGAATTCTTGAAGGAGAAGCATCCACTGAATCAGTCTCGGCTTTGCATCTGGCTTCTTTAGCAAGAATCTCAGTGCAGCATGGTTAGAGAACACAACTATTTTGGAGCCCAGTAAATATGAACAAAATTTGTCCAAGGCAAACACAATTGGCAATAACTCCTTTTCAGTTGTGGTGTAGTTTAACTAGGCTGGGTCCATTGTTCGAGATGCATAGGAAATCATGTGCACTAGCTTCCTAACTCCAGCTCTTTGGCCTAAGACGGCTTCTAATGCCGAATTGGATGCATCACACATAAGCTCGAATGGTAGGTCCCAATTAGGCGCTTGAAGGATAGGGGCGGATGTGAGTCACTTTTTCAGCTCTTGAAAGATTTCAATACAAGGCTGGTCAAATTTAAATTCCACATCCTTTTGTAGCAGTTTGGACAATGGCAGGGCAATCTTGTTGAAATTCTTGATGAATCTTTTGTAGAATCCTGCATGTCCCAAAAATGAGCGAACTTCCCGCACAAAAGTGGGATTTGGAAGAGAGGTGTTAATGTCAATCTTTGATTTATCAACCTTGATGCCTCTGTTGGACACCAGATGTCTTAACACAATTCCCTCGGTCACCATGAAGTGGCATTTTTCAAAGTTAAAAACCAAGTTTGTGTCCATGCATCTCGTTAGCACCTTGGATAGGTTTTCCAGACATGCATCAAATGAATCAGCATAGACCGTGAAGTCATCCATGAACACCTCCATGCACTCCTATAGTAGGTCCGAGAAAACGCTTGTCATGCAACGTTGAAATGTACTCGGCACGTTGCACAGGCCAAATGGCATGCGAGTGTACGCAAAGGTACCAAATGGGTAGGTGAAGGTGGTCTTGTATTGATCTTCAGGTGCAATGTGGATTTGCATGTATCCAGAGAAACCATCTAGAAAAAAATAATGGGATTTCCCTACTAATTTGTCCAAGACTTGATCAATGAAAGACAAAGGAAAATGATCCTTACGAGTTGCTTGATTCAATCTTCTAAAGTCGATGCAGACTCGCCAACTATTCTGAATCCACATAGGTACCAATTCATCATGCTGGTTTTTCGTGACAGTCATCCTAGACTTTTTAGGTACTACTTGCACTAGGCTTACCCATTGGCTATTTGAGATGGGGTAGATGATCCCTACAACAAGCAGTTTTGTCACCTCTTTCTTGACCACACATAGGATGGTCGGATTCATTCTTCTTTGTTGTTGCCTTATGGGCTTGGCTTCCTCCTCCATTAAAATTCTATGCATGCAAATGGAAGGGTTTATCCCTGGAAGGTCGGATAATTTCAACCAATTGCCTTCTTATGTTGCCTTAGGATGCTCAGTAATTTATTTTCCTGCTCCCAACGGAGATTACTACCAATGATGACTGAAAGTTGTTGTTCAGCATCCAAATATGCATATTTCAAATGACTTGGCAATGGCTTCAATCCCATGGGTGGTGGCGGAGATGAAGAATTGTCATTAGATTCCTTCGGATCCGGCTGGCCGACTTGAATTGGATTCAGCACCAGGTGTGCCGACATAATCTCGGCCTTTGGCTGTTGTGGCCGACTCCTTTTAGTCGAGATGGAATTGGCTCTTGTCGAATTGGAGCCGGATTCGGCTCTTTGTTTTGCACTAAAGTCGGATCCGAATGCAACACGGTTCTTGCCTTGACTGTTCGAGATAGACTCGACTCTTGCTTGCTTCTGGTCTTCTTTGGTCGAGATGGTCTCGACATGCACATGTACATGCGGGTCGGCCTTGACACCTGTCTTTTTGGCCGAGATGACTTCAGTCTTCTCTCGGTCTCGACTTCTTTTGGCCAACCCGTACTCGATAGTAAATATTGTTGCCACTTGTGTTGGGAATAGCCTTCCGGTCTCGGCAACTTGAGCTTTTGCCTTATTTGAACACTTCGGGTTCTCGTACTTGCACACTTGGTATAATAAGTTGATCAACTCGGCTTTTTGACTCACGTCGACAAGATCAATATTATCCTCCTCGAAGTTGGAGAGATTGTGTACTTCCCATACTTAATCATAGTCAGCTTCTTTTGTGAGGGACCCTAAGCAACCAATTGACTCAGTATCTTCTGCCAAATTTGAAATATCTTCACTGCTGCTGTCTAGTTAAAGATGCTCCTCAACTATCTCATCAATCAAATCTATGCCAAAGAGTAAATGGTCTTCGATGGGGTGGTTCATGGCTTCGAAAATATTAAACTGCACCAAGGTATCACCAAATTCCATCGAGAGTGTCCCGACATGCACATCAATATTTGTTCTAGCATTCATAAGGAATGGTCTCCCCAAGATTAAGGTGGATCCCTTCCTTGATGTCTCATCCTCCATATCCAGCACATAGAAGTTAGCTGGGAAAATCAGCTCATTAACTTGGACAAGTACATCTTCGAGAACACCCAAGGGTTGAACAACACTTCTGTTTGCTAGCTATATTGTCATCCCAGTGGGTTCCAGGTCACCAAAATTCAAGGATTTGTAGATTGAATTTGGCATGACATTAATTGAAGCTCCTAGGTTCAACATGGCATCGACAAAGGTACAATCGCCAATGGTACATGGAACAGAGAAAATTCTGGGATCTTACCATTTCTTTGGCAGTTCTTGTTGTGCTCCTGTAGTGAAATCTTCATTTCTGGTCAACACCGATATACCTCCTACTTCCACACTTCCTTTCATCTTTTTCCTCTTGTGTACGCACAATTCCTTGAGGAACTTTGCATACTTGGGAATTTGCTTTATCGCATCAAGGAGGGGAATGTTGATTTCAACCTTTCGAAACATCCTTAGTAGCTCTTCGTCAGATTTAGGCTTCCTTGCTGAGATGGTTCGGGTTGGAATCGACAATGGGACAGTTTCATCCCGTTGAGGCACTTGTGAGTCGGCATCCGGCTTAGAGTCGACATCAGTTGATCTCGACAACTACTGTGGTGCTGGTTGTGGCAATGCTTTTCCACTTCTTAGAGTAACTGCACTCACATTCCCTCTTGGATTTGGAATGGTTTGTGAGGGTAGGTTGCTAGATCTGGCCAACTGTAAATGGCTCACAGTATTGGCTAACTATCCTATTTACGTCTTGAGGTCTTGGATGGTTGCGTTGATATTTTGCTGAAACTGTATGTTGCTGGAACTCATGGTTTGCTAAAACTCTAGGTTGCTAGTTGCCAATTGCTTCATCAGGTCCTCCAAAGATGGTGAATTGCCTTTAGCTAGCATTCTTTGTTGTTGTTATTGGAATAGTGGTGCCTGATATTGCAGAGTCGATTGTCGATAACCTGTTGGTCCTTGAGGTGCATTCAGGGCGAATCCAAATTGTTGGGCTGCATATGGCCCTTGAGTCGGCCCTGGTCGAAATGGTTGCTTTCCAAACTATTGATTATCAAATGGCCGACTCTGATATGGTTGCTTTCCGTACTGATATCCACCTATTCCTCCAACACTCTCTGGACAGTCCGACTCGGTTTCTTGCTATGTGGGACACATATTAGTAGGGTGGTCCACAGAGGTACGTATGCCACAAACTCTGGCTGCTATGCTTGGTTGGTGTTGTCCAACAGCAAGTTGCCTCACCAAAGATGTCAACTCGGTCAACCGATTTTCTAGTCTTAGGTTATCTACTGCACTGATTTCATTCACCATTCGGGGTTGGCTGGCTCCTTTGATCCCAAATTGTTGTGTATTACTTGTCATATTAGAGATCAGATGCCTTGCTGTTGCTGGCGTCTTATCCATCAATGTTCCTCCACTAGCATCATCAATCATACTACGGTCCATCATCGTCAAACCTTCATAGAAATATTAGATCAGTAGTTTCTCGCTGATCTGATGATGTGGACATGTGGCACAAAGCTTGTTGAATCTTTCCCAGTATTCATGTAGAGTTTCTCTAGAATATTGCCTTATCCCACATATTTCCTTCTTGATGGTCGCAGTTCTCGATGCCGGAAAGGAATTTCTCTAGAACATGCACTTTATGTCTCCCCAGGTGTTAAAGAGAACTGGCTGTAGATACAGCCAATCTTTTGCTGCTCCATCCAGAGAGAATGGGAACCCCTTCATCTTGATGTAGTCTTCTGGTATCCCCTGTGGCCTCATTGTGGAACAGACCACATGGGATTCCTTCAAGTACTTGTGGGGATCTTCTTTTGCAAGACCATGAAATTTAGGCAACAAATGTATAAGACCATATTTCAATTTGTATGTTTGAGCTGGTTCCAATTGCGAATACTGGATGCACCATGGTTGGTATGCCACATCTGGTGTAGCTAGCTCCTTCAAAGTTCTATCATTGTTCTCCATCTGTTCC
Source organism: Mucuna pruriens (assembly GCA_025330945.1). NCBI lineage: Eukaryota > Viridiplantae > Streptophyta > Magnoliopsida > Fabales > Fabaceae > Mucuna > Mucuna pruriens. Next base: position 27,799 of record JAENHJ010000391.1, on the reverse strand, counting down.
AGCTATGCAAAATTGTTAGTGCTACTATATTCAACAGAATCAGAAGTGTTAGTAACAGGACTACTATTGTCAGAACTAGAGACAGAATTAGAACTATTACTTACTACTATATTCCTAGCTTTTCTTAACCTATGTAAAATTATCTCTATTCTAGGGTCTAAATCATACAATGGGTCAGAAGTACTCCTAGTCATGCATTATATAAACTCATGCAGAAAAAAATGCAAGTTACTATTGCAGAACTATCAATGTTAGTTGTACAAGTTATTATCGGTTTACAATAGAAAACTAATAACTATCAAAATACAAAATCAACTATGCAAAAAAATGAATGCAATGTTGCAGAAATGGTTAGTATTTTTTTTAGCAGTGAAACACACGTACCAAAATTTAACACATACTCAACATGTTGTATTATTACAGGATCCAAATCAAAATAGACAGACTCACTTTAGACTCTATGACTCGAATGACACAACAATCTATAGACTCGGGATTCGGATTAACTCAGGTTTGGCACACAAAGACACAGGAACTTGTGTCCTCGGCAACGACGTCAATTTGATAAGCTCATTTTTAGTTGTCTCAACGTGCATCAAATAAACTAAAGCTAACTATAGCATAGTCAACCCTAGGTCGAATTTTTTAAAGGACACAATGCGCTCGATTATGACTTTGTGTGAAAACTAAGTAATGCAGAATTCAAGTGTAGAATGCAGACCCACTCTTAGCTAGGCGCCAAGTTACTCTCGGTAGAGACTGGTCTGATATGGACTCAGCAGAGCCTTATCCGACACGGTCTCGGCTAAGTACTGACAAACGCAACAGAGTCAGACTAACTCGATGTTAGACTAAAATGCAGGAAATAGGGGGTTTGGTTACAGATGAAGTAAAACAACATTTAAACTAAGAAACTAAATGAAACTAAGCTAATCTACCTCTATTGCTACTATTGTACTCGTATTACGTCTCAGTAATTAAGTCAGTTCTGGTTCGTTCACTCAAGTTCATGTTCCATATCAACCTTGGATTCTTTTACGACAATCACCAAACATTCATCCATTGCTATACCGAGGATTTACACAATCACTACCTCATCAATTGGCAGGGATTAAATTCAGAGTTGATTTTAGGTTCTCCAATTGATTTCCTACTGAAGTTGTTAAACTGGTTCCAATCGGCCTAGTTCAATGTTCGTCCACATTACCATATGCAATCGTCACACAACTATGAATCTTAGCTAAGACTCAATTCTTAAGGACCAATTAATCTCTAAAACATTCATCTTAGGTCCCTGTAAGGTGTATAAAATATGACTCATCAATGTTAGGCGGTCGCCTTAGGAAATAGGTTAGCAAGAATGTATGGGTATGACTAGGAAATTGGAACAGAACCATTCTTTGACCTCATTGTGTTTGGTATCTTAAAATATACGTTAGAAAGACATAAATTGCAATTCTTTACTTTTTTTGTCAATTCTTAGATAGCCTTTACATTTCATGCAATCTACTTTACTACCAAAACCCCATTTACAGTTTCCTTGTTAGAGTCTGCATCCTACCTACCCAGTTAGTAATCTTTACTAGTCTTGAACCTTAGAAAATACAAGAATCACGTGTCCTTGAGAAGAATGACCTAGGTTGACCCTGTGCTACTTTAGCTTAGGAAAATCTAGTATTTTGATAGAAGGAATGATGACTAAACCCTTCGAACCCATCAGTCATCAAGAATAATCTTCATCCACAATCCTTTATATATATCCTGTGCCATGGCTCAAAATTCTACTTCTGCACTAGATCGAGCAACCACATTTTGCTTCTTGCTCCTCCAAGTTACTAGATTTCCTCCCAGAAACATACAATATCCAGAGGTGGATCTTCTATCCACAACCGATCCTGCATAGTCTCCATCTGTATATATTTCCATGGACAATGTTCCTTCTTTTTTGAACAATAGTCCTTTTACTGAACTTTCCTTCAAATACTGGAGGATCCTTTCAACTTCCTGAAGGTGTCTTTTCCTAGGATCATGCATAAATTGGCTGACCTCACCAATCTTTGATATTGGGGCTTCTCTATGATTGGACTTTCCTCACTCCCAATCCTATGGTTATGTTCAATAGGTACCCCTGAGGTCTTGCATCCCAATTTTCTTATTTCTTTGAAGAGATTGAGTACATACTTCCTTTGGGAGATAAAGATACCTTATTTGGAATTTGCAACCTCAATCCCAAGGAAGTATTTTAGCTTTCCTAACTCCTTCATTTCAAATTGTGTTGCCAACTTTTCTTTCAAAGTTAGTTTTTCAATCTCATCATCACTTGTAATAATCATATCGTCTACATAGACTAGGAGAAGGGTGAGTTTACCATCAGGAGAATGTTTTATAAAGAGAGTATGATCACCTTGACTCTGCCTGTATCCTAGGGATATCATGACTTGAGCAAATCTTCCAAACCATGCTTAGGGAGACTGTTTAAATCCATACAATTCCTTTTTGAGTCTGCATACCTTGTTCTTCTCATTATGAGAATAGAATCCTGGGGGAATCTCCATGTAGACTTATTCTTCTAGGTCTCCATGAAGGAAGGCATTTTTAACATCAAATTGTTGCAAGTTCCAGCCAAAGTGTATGGCTAAGAAAATAATAACTCTTATCGTGTTCATCTTTGCTACAAGGGAAAATGTTTCCTTATAATCTATTCCATAAGTCTGTGTATACCCTTTAGAAACCAATCTTGCTTTGTATCGCTCAAGGGTCCCATCAGATTTACACTTCACAGTGTATATCAACTACAACTTACAACTCTTTTGTCTTTGGGTCTATCAACAATCTCCCAAGTTGAGTTTTCTCTAACGCCTCCATCTCTTCTTTCATTTCTTGAACCTAATTCTCATCTTTCAAAGCTTCCTGTACTAATGTAGATGTTTTGATTGTGTCAATGGCAACAATAAAACTTTGATGTTGTACAAAGAGATGGTCAGTACACACGAATTGAGAAATAGGATACTTGACACATGATCGTTTCCCTTTCCTCAAAGCAGTAGGCATGTCATCAATAACATCCTCAATGGAGTTATCAAGAATACTTACCTCCGGCTCAAACAATTGGATTTGCTCTTCAATGGAGTTATCAGGGATACTTACATCCGACTCATACATTTGGACTTATTCTGGGACCAGAGTGGGTTTCGTGACTTCTTGAACTTGAACCTTAACATCTTGAGTAAGAAAAGGTAATGACTCGATGACAAGCTCGACTTCTAGATAACTCTCCCATAAAGTGGAGGACAAACAAAGTATGATTGTGTTTCATGAAAAGTAACATCCATTGAGACAAAGAACCGACGACTCGGAGGATGATAACTTAAAACCCTTTTTATTTGAGGGATAACCAATGAAAACACATTTGATAGCTCTAGGATCTAACTTCCCACGATGATAATGAGAGTGGATAAAGGTAACACACCCAAAGACACAACTTGATAAGCTTAACATTAGGGGAGAAGAAGGAAAGAAGGATAACATATGTTTAATTGGACTAATACCGTTTAAGATCCGAGTGGGTAACCTGTTGATGAGATAGGTTGCAGTTAGGACAACTTCTCCCCAATATACATTAGGGACAAACATTTGGAAGAGGAGGGCTTTAGAAACCTCAAGGGGGTGACGATTTTTCCTTTCTACAACCCCATTTTGTTAGGGAGTATTTACACACATTAGTTCATGAACCACATCATTATCTTTAAGAAACTTTGAGAACTCAAGATTTACAAATTCAATACCATTGTCTAACTGTAGTCTTTTAATGGATTTATTAAAATGATTTTTAATAAGATGGAAAAAATCGATAAATATTTGACAAACCTCATATTTATGTTTCTTAAGAAATATCCATGTCACATGGGTACAATCATCAATAAACGATACAAACCACTTAGCCTCCGGAGTCATAGAGTTCCATAGCCATGTCATAATGAGAGAATCCTCATCATCCCATTCTTCGAACTTTGGGTCATCTCTAGGTCGGCTGTTTCCTTCAATATGACTTAACTTCTTGTGTCCTTTAAGAGTAGTACGAATATACTGTGCCCATTGTAGATAATTGCAGTCGTCAAGGCGATAAGAACTCACCAAATTTGGAAGTTCATTAGGTCCCAAGGTAATGACTTTGTCTTCTGCCATTATCACCAATAGTTGGGAACAACAAAGAGGATTTTGACTAGTCTCGCACCAACGTATGAGTCTCGTCAGAGGGTAGCAGTTCATTGAAGTGAGGCAGCGGAAACAAAGCTCCCAAGATCTAGAGCTCTGATACCAAATTGGAAGTAAAAGAAATTGTGTATTGATTGAATTGATATATACAATTTCTAATCTCCCTTTTTATAGGGTAAATGTCAACTACCTAAAAATATTATAACGAATAACAGATTAAAAGATAATTAGATAATATGCGATATTCACGATCTCCTAATGAGATATTTAAATATTTCTAACCACTTAATCTAATAAGATATTTAGATGTTTGTAACCTCTTAATAAGTTACCTACCATATCTTATCAAATATTTACAATATCTCCAACAGTATCCAACTCCTTATATAAGAGAAGGAAAGGATGCATGAGCTCATATTACCGGATATGGGACTTAAGTTATCCCACTCCTTATATAGAAAAAGGAGGTAAGGTATAAACTTATGTTATGTGATATGAGACTAAAGCTTTTGCTAAATTTAAATATCTTATTTTCTAATTTAATTAATTAAAACCCAATTTAAAATCCAACCTATATTTCTCCTAAAATATTATTAATTTAATTATAAAACAATTAAACCACTTATTAATAATAACTAATAAAATACAATATTTACATTCAATAATAAAATAGAACAAAAACTAAGGTGTTACAACAAGGACCAAAAGGAAAGCTCAAGTGGAAGAGCCCAATGGTGCTAAGCAGTCTAAACCCATTGGCTTTGCTACCATTCCAAAAGGTAAACGCTACAAGCCATACCCTAACATCACTGACCTACTCTCATTTCATTTGTTCCTCCTCCTACAATTATTCCAACTCCTAAACCTTTCCCTATCCTAGCCACCCTTCCTCACACACTTCAAACCACACTAGAAAAACAAAGCTCTCCAGAAAAGCCAAACACTTCATTACTACACATTGACCCCCTTTCACCCTTATAGATTATCATACATATACCAATGGACACCTTTGACCCCTCTAATCTTAGCCCCCCTTTCACCCTTACAACCTCTCATGCAAATGTCTTTAGACGTCACCACACAACTTTTTGTCCATATGCCTATGAACCTCTCATACCCTACCTCTACCCTTTTGAAAGAATGGCTTGTTCTTTCTTTCAAATACGAACTTGTTCCTTCACCCTCTTATCCTCACTCAACCACTTACTCACCACCTTAACCTACTCCACATCCCCCTAGCCAAATATCAAATGATCTTGGCCTTCTTTACATTCATTTACCCCTTACTCATACTCATAGAAAAACCTTCCCCAATCTCATCACTTACCCCTCCATCAAAGTTAGCCCTCATGGAGTGCAACCTCGTCACATAGCAGTCAAGGAAGTAGGAGAGGAATTATATAGAGGCAAAATTCTTGGGTCCGTCCAAATGCAAATCTTTCCCCAAGATTTGTGATTTTTTCCATTGGACGCTCTGACTCCTAACTTTTATGCCAATCTAGAATACCATATGATGTCAAAAGCTAATTGAAAGAATCTCTGCCTTAAGAGTACAACACTTCACTCCTTTGTCATTAGTTGTCAAGCCATCCATTAAGGTTCTAATTCAACCAGATAGGATTGATGAGTCACAAATTATACATCTTTTAGACACCTAAGAAGGGTGTTTGCAAGACTATTTTGTGCTTAAGAATGAATTGTTAGCTAAGATTCATTTTATGGGCTTAAGTATAGAGAAAATACAAATCTGTGTTAATTCAGAAGTCTTAGCTAATAAAAAGTATTACTCCTTCTTCTGCAGGTCAAGCCGAGTTGACCAGGGTCAACAGAAGAGTATTAGCCGAGATAAATTCGTCCCAGCCAGACCGACTCCATCTCGGCCAAGCCAGATTCGTCTCGGCAGTCCATGCCTTGCAGCCCAATAAAGAGCGGCCCAATTGTGTTGTCCACGTCAGCTATCTAGCTAAGAGGCCACCTCAGCTCCAGCTCAGCTGCTATGTCACTCTTAGAGAATCTGCCACGTCACTTTGGAAGATCTTCATAGGGGTAGAATAGGAAATTCACATTGTAATTCTGTTAGGATATTTTGTTAGCGTCATCTAGCTGCTCAGCTCGTGTATATATAGGAGGAGCTGTGCACTTTTTAGAAGTCTTTGAATTCATTCTTGATACACTCTCATTATATCCATTCCTTCGCTCTCGTTCTTCCATTCTATGGTGGAGCACGGTGCTGCATTGGCGTTTCTCTCGATCGAGGAAGTGTAGGTCTGAGACTGGGAAGCCGAACTCTGTCAGAGGGGATCGATCAGATTACTGACGCACTCTGGTGGATTTGATCCTCAACGCTCAGGCTAACGGAGGTGAACCATCACCATCAACCATGGCGATCGTTGTGGGAGATGGAACCACCTGAATTCAGACCACTGTGTTTGTATTTCATTTTCTATTAGTTAACTCCAATTCTGCAATTCCGAACTCTGTTCCTCTCCTCTTCTTTAATTCATGCTTGAATCGTGATTGCATTTAAACGTGAACAATGTTAAGCTAAGCCAATTGGAACTGGTTTAATTAATTCAGTAGGTAATCATTTAACGATAGTTAATCGAGAACCTAAAATCAGCTCTGAACTTAATCCCTGCCAACTGATGAGGTAGCGATTGTGTAAATCCTTGGTATGGCAATGGACGAACCTTTGGCGATTGCCATAAGAATACCAAAGGCTGATATGGACTGAGAACTGGAGTGAAGAACCTGGACTGGACTTGATCAATGGGACTGAATACAGAACAGTTATATAGTAATAATAATATAGTAAATACAGTAGTATATTCTACTTGCATTTCATAGCATCAGTTTACTTTCTGCTATTCTCGTATGCTAATCCCCCCTATTTATTGCTTTCTAAGTCTAAAACCGAATCAGTCCAACTCTGTTGCGTCTATCTGCGCTCAACCGAAACCCAACTGGATTGTTCTTTGTCAAGAGCACCTCGGCTCAATCCCGGTCGAGAGCACCTCAGCTCAGTCCCGGTCGAGAGCAACTCGGCCAGTACCGAGGAGAGTCAATACTCTACATCTCAGGTTTTGCATCATTTTGCTTCACACCAAAGCACAATTGAGCACATTGTGTCCTTGAGAAGAATGACCTAGGGTTGACTATACTATAGTTAGCTTTAGTTATTTGATGAGCGCGTAAAACGACTAGAAAGACGATCATCATCAAGGATCTATCCAAGGTTGCTAATGAATGCAACAACAAATACAAGGAGATGTGCGTATATAGAATAGTTGCCCCTTTGCCTTGCAACTTTGAGTCGTCCATATGAAGTTTCTTTATGGATACTCGTCTATATCTACATGAGAAGATGTTAAGAAAATATTTGGACGAGAAAGAGGCTTGTCAACTATGGATCAAGATTCAGGGAGATATATAACTCTCTAAGAGAAGCTGGACACTCCAACAACATTGAAAGGCTCTTCTCATATGTTGAAGGAGTTGAAGATCTTTCACTTTGATGACTAGCTTGTAATGCCAATCAAAGATGCATTAGTAGACGATTTCAAGCTTCTTGGCATAGCAGACACCCATTTTGTAACTTTATCTCCACCTTTCAACTAAAGTTTCTTAACCTCTACACACCTCACCCCTAGGAGAAGTTTTTCAAGCATACCTACAACCTCCTCCCGTGATTGCTTGCCCCCAACCTCCAGCTGAACCTTCTACCTTACCAACTATACAACCACCCTCTGAACCCTTTAGCTCACCTTCCTTACCAAAACATCTGAACCCCCCAGTTTCCCAAGCCCTTGCCCTTTTATATCCCACCACCACCTCCACCATAACTATACCTCGCCTAACAAGTGTTTATGGCTACCAAAGCCTACATTAATTAACATTTTGATTAATTAAAATCCAAGCTGCTGAACCTGTTTTCCCAGATTATCCAACCACAACAACCACTACTACCTCCAAACCCTTAAGTTTTTTTTTTTATGTCTTTCTTCTATTTTTTTCCTGTTTTTTTATGACTATGATGGTCATTCTTCCCATCCTTTTTGTTGATAACAAAAAAGGGAGAGAATTTGTAAAGGAGAAAGATACCCATTTAATACATAAAGTATGCATTTTTATCATATGGTGTTTGTTTACTTTATTTTGATTTACATACTTTGATTCTTATATATTAATGCTCTAATACATATGTTATATGCTATGATAGAATATGATAAGTCATATATGTATGCCTTGAACTAATTTGCTTGATATATGTATAAATCCCTTATGCTCTAATTGCTTAAGCTCTGTTTCACTTAATCGTCCATTAGCTTAGGGAAGCTAAAAATAGAATATAAGTTACATATCTTTGGGAGAGCCTAAAATAAATCCTGCACTTAAATGTTATATCATGTATTCATCTTTCTCTTTAAACAATTTTTGTCATCATAAAAAAAGGGGAGATTGTTGGAACATAAGTCTATGCACCCAAAATTACCCAAGTGTTTTGATAATAAAAAACATTATGAACAATGGATGATATATTATGTTCAACCAGTATTCTCTAGATTTCAGAAAAACCACATGTTATTGGACTTAATAATTAGAAAGCGACCTTATAATAGAAATGTATTTAGAAGATAAGTTTATCTATTGCATTCATAAAGAGCTTGTCATCCATAGACGTATTGATTGTCCAAAGGGAGCTCATCGTCAAAGGACGTAGTTGACGACCTTAGAAAGAGCTCGACGTCTAAAGACGAATTCAATGTCCATAAAGGAGCTCAATGTCCAGAGAAGAGTTAACCATTCATAAGTGAACTTGGTATCCATAAACGAACTCGACATCCATAAACGAACTTACTGTCCAAAAGAAGAGATTGTCCAAAATAGAACAATTGAAGTGTTCTATTTATGAAGTATCTCTAGTTAAAGTGTAAAGAGTTATTTAAATTACTAATCATATAATGTGAATTCCTTGTTTCATATATACAACATGTAATCATGATCCAACATACCTAATACACTATTTTGAGAATATGTTAGTTTCAGATTGACATAGGGCTACATCAAATAATTATTTATTACAAGTCAAATCTGATAAAAGAAAGACCAGATCATGACTCCCTTTAAAAGAAACTAATAGAAGCTTCCTCTCTTCTCAATAGTCTTTCTCTAACACAACTTTCTTTGTCTTTAGAAAAAGAAGAGCCTTTAAAAAAAACAGTAGAAAGCAAACTTGTAGCATTTAATGCTGACTCAACCACTCTTCATGCAAAAATAACGTCCAAATTTCTACATGTTATAAAAAAGGTATTTATCAAGTTCAAAGAAAACAACAAGAACACAAATACATGATCATACATACTACGTTTTTGAATGACAATTTGAAAATTCTCTATAAAAGCTTTCTTTGTGAAATAAAAAAAAGTCATTGTGCTTTGTATTACTATATGCTTATTGTGTGAGTTAGCTTTATTTTAAAAAAACTCAGTATAGTTATTGAGATAGCCTAAAGAGGCCAAGTGACAGAGAATACTTGATTTTCTTGTAATCAAGTAAATTATAAGGGTTGTAATAGCTAGAGATGTAGATAATACTTGTTTGTAAGTCAGGTAAACTTAATAAAAATCTTTTGTGTTCAAGGGATTGAATGTAGCTCTATTGAAAGAGTGAACCAGTATAAAATCTATTTGCCTTCGCTTTTACCTTACCCTTTATATTTCTACACTTCTTTGGACGACTCCTTTAAACAATTCTACTAAATGATGACCTTCCACTGTTTTAAATCCTTCATCTTTACGAAAAACTTTTTAAAAAAATCACTTTCCTGTATCTTTAGTATTAAAAAATATGTTACCAATGTTGTTTCAAATAAAAATATTTCAAATATTTTCATCTTAGTTGAATTATATATATATATATGTGTGTGTTTTTATAAAAAGTGTAATTTTTTTTAATTGCTCATGGATGTGATTATTAACGCATTAATTTATTTATAAAGTTATTTATCAAATTAATGTAAGCGTGATTTTGTTATTTATACCTAAAAAATCTATTACACTTACAAGTGGAATGTAAAGTTAATAATGATAAAAGATTTAATTTAAGTAATATATGTTTTTACTTTCTTTAGGTAATATTTTGAGTTTGAATTATGACCATGTTTGATCCACTATTCCAGATAATTTTTAATTTTTTTTTTAATGTTTCCATCTATCTTCTAAAATTTTATATCTATTATTTTTCTTTTATTTTTAAAATATTTATTAAATTTATTATTTATTCTTTTCTATACAAGAAAGAATTTATTTTCTTTTATTCATAAGGTATGGATTTATTATTTTTATCTTTTTTTATATAAAGAAAGTTATATTATTTTTATTCTTTTATTACATAATATATTGATAATGATAAATAATAAATCTATTATTATTATTATTATTATTATTATATTATACCATTTATTTTAACCATTATATTATTTATAATATTTATTATTTCAGCTTTATACTTCTTGATATTGATATTGATGAATTATATTTATTTTATTTTTATATATTCTTAATATTTTTTATATTGTATTACTTATTTTAACATTATACTTCAACATATTTTTATTGTATAGTATATTTTTTATAAGATATTTTAAAATATTTTAATCATTATACTAATTAACATTATATATATATATATATATATATATATATATATATAATATAATATAATATAATATAATATAAATATACTTTATTTATGTCATTTTACATTTATCAGATATTTTTTCATATAATTTTACTAAACACTTATAATTCAAGGAAGTTAGTTTAATGATTTTTAACTACCTACTAATTTATCATCTTCTAACTAGTTTTCTAGCTTCCAATTAACTTTTCAACTAGTTTACCAAACATATCTTATCTATTGAAAAAAAAAATTACTAAAAAAAATAGTCCTATTATATTAAAAAATGTTTTAGTTCAAATAAAATTGACTCTCATGCCAAAAAAAAAAAACTAATTTGATTGAATATTATGATCATAATTATTATTAAATTATATTAGTTCAAACAAAATTGACTCTGACAAAGTTATAATTTATATAATAATTTTTATGTATTGTATGAATATATAAATATACATGAAATATAAAATAAATTTAAAAATATTTGAGAAAAAATATTTTATTCTTAATAAAATGCTATAAATTAAAATATAAAAATTTATGTATTTGTATTTTTATTTTTATTTATAAATATTTTATTACGGTTAACGATTGAATAAATATAAATATTAATTAAAATAATTAAAAAAGTTATATATCTTCTGAGTAATGTACCCATTGCAGCGTGTTATTTACCTCCCGATGTGTATAACAATTCACAGATGAACTATCGCAGTGTAAGTGTTTGTGTTTTCTCTGCTTTACTATTAGATTTTTACCTCCTCATGAATTGCACAATGTTATTTAGGAATAAAAAATTTAGTCTGAACTCATACTTCAATTTCCCAATTTTAGAAAGGCATTGGTAGAAGACAATTTTTTTTATAAATGAAAATCATGATTGATTATCGTGAATTTTGATTAATAAGAATAATTAAAATTTATTTAGTTAGTCATAAAATTCTAGAAAACGATTAGATATCTTTTTCTAACAGTTAATTTTTTTTATGTTTGATTTTAAAGCTTAATAATAATATATAAAAAATATAAAATAATTTTACACAATACATTAATTATAAATTATAGTTATTATCTTTTAACGGATGTAAAACTAATATATGATCTATTTTTTTTTAAATATTATATTTGATTAATTTTAATAAAAATATTATTTTTATGAAAATTTAAAATGAATTTATTTATTTTATTTAAAAAAATATTACTAAGTTGTCATTATTTAAGCATTATAACAAAAAATTCTCATAATAATAAAAAATGAAATTAAAATAATTATCACTATAATTTATTTCTTTATAATATACAAAAGTAAGATTATCAAATTGCCAACGTTCAAAAATTTAAACAAATATAAATTTTTTATGATAATTAAATAAGAATTAAATTTAAGATAATTATCCCTGACAACCATTTTTGAAAAATATTATTTTAAATAAGAAATAAATTTAAGAATAATTAAATACATGTAAATTTTATTTATTTTGTATATAAATTATTTTACATTTTCTTATATAAGTTATTTAGTATTCGATCAAAATAATTCATTAGAATAATATGTAAAAAAGATATACGAATAATAATATTTATAAATAATTTATTATAATATTTCATTATATGCAAATTAAGATAAAATTTAAAATAATTTAATAAAAATATAGGTTTGAATAATTTTTTGTAAATTTTTTTTATAAAATTTAAAATTACAAATATGTTGATAAAACTTTTGATATTTTTATTTAACTTTAACATAACAACATTTATCATTCTTTCTATTTCAAATAAATTTTTACTGTTTCTACTAAAATATTTCTTGAATGTTGTAATAATATTCTTAAATAATTTATTAATTAATAACTTGATATTTTTAAAGAATTAAATAATAAAAAATATGTAAAAAATACAATGTTTAATATATTTAAAAATTAGAATAATATATTTTATAAAAAACATTTAGAAAAAATAGATTATTTACTAACGGTAAAACAATTTCACACAATTATCCAATTACATGTCAATGAATAATAAGATGGTTAATTTTTATAATAATTATTTTAAAATTATGAATAGTTATTAGTAGATGAACATTAAATTCTTTAAAATTGTAAATAAATATACTAAAATATTTGTTAATATTTTTATTTTTAGTAATTATTTGTCCCATTTAAAATAAATTGTTTCAAAATTTATAATTATATTAAATTAACTAATCAGGATATCATAATTTTTTTCTTTATTAAAACTTTCCTACTAAAAAGTACATTTCCGTAAGAAATATTTTATGAAAGTGTAGATAAAACTAATCTTGAAAAATATTTTTTCTTAAAAATAGTATATAAAACATTTTTAACTTCAGATTCCTGAAAATTAAAGAGTTCCCTACCAAATATTTATTTTACTTAAATGTGACAAAATAATATATCTTAGTATAAAAGAAAAGGAAATAGGCAAACCATCACAAACTATTTTTACCTTACAAATCCAAAAACTATAAGTTATATAATTGAAGTGTTTTTTGAATCCATAAATTTATTACGAAAAGTACTGCAGCATTCTACTTAGTGGATCAAAACTCATTATTAGTAGAATGGGTAACGTTACACTCACTAGTTTGGATATCGTTACTATTTGGACATTCTCCTCTGCAGAAATGTGCGGGCTGTAAATGACTTGACAAGTAAAATCTTCTCATAAAAGCGTTAAACAACTCCAAACTGAAGCATCACCACTGACACCCTAAAACGTATAATTCTTCTTCTCTGGGTACAATAATGCAACCCCCACCCTTCCCCTTTTCTTTTTTTCTCCTTAAAGAAAAACGTCAGGTGCTCTCCAAAATGAATCAAGATAGTCCCCCACTAATAAAACACACTGCACCACAACAAGTAACAAAATGTTCAGTATAAACAAGATAATTCATAAGATGACATTAGTGATCCTCAATAAAAATTAAATACAAGTGTTAATAAAAAAGTTTATCTAAACAAGACCTTGATACTAATAATTCCTTATTTTCTAATTAGGAGAAGCAGACATTTGATTACTTACCTTGGCAGTTCATAAAGGCAGAGGGGTTTATTCTGGTGCAATAAAAATTAAAGGAACTCTTTTGCAGTATATTTCTCAGCTTTGGAGTCAGACAGTTGCGATTGTCTTCCTAGCCTCTTTGCATAACATGTCAGATCCTTTCCATCAATAGGTTTATGTATAACAACTTTCACGGAGCCTACGTTCACTATACCCTCCTTTCCTGCAGGCATGATTTGACCAGTTCCAATAGGTAATTGGTACCACTGGTGCATTTGTTTTTGCAGCAACACTGAAAGTCCCTTCTGCACTTCCCCAAGGGAAGTTACATAAAAATTTAAGTTACAGCATAAAAGATATTTATTTAAAAAAAAAAACTGAAAATATAAGTTGAAAATAATTCTTCTCAATTTGGAATATTGACATTCCGTCATAATCATCATATAAGCTGGGGAGCATGTTCTATTTCAGTGACTATTTTGCTGCACAAATTTTAATAATAAAAAGTAATGACTGGGTATTATCCTAATTTTCAGTGATAATTTAATGATCATATTTATTATTACTCATTTCTATTATCCTTTTTAATATGTACTTTCTTTGTATTATTATTTGATAATAAATTTCATGCTGAATGAATAACAACATATCTGAGTAATTTGGTGTTAAGCACGCCTGCCCTCGCATTTTTCTGTGTCAATCTCAACAGTTGTTTTGGCTTACAATGTCCTTGTCCTCCAAGCACGTGCACCAAACACATGGAATTGGATCTCTTTAGCGCACAAAAAAACCTTGGCAAAACATATTGAAGTCGTTCATGTTCTGCTGCTGATCAACGGGCCAATATTCTAACCAAGACTCTCCAGCCTGCTTTTGCTTTTCTCACCTGTAATTTACCTCATTAACAGGCTTCCACCCTCTTAGATTTTGAAATTCCTTTAATAAACTCTTTTAACAAAAACAACTTGATTTCAAATTTTTAAGTGTTTGAGGGCTCCTGTTTTCCTCTTTATACCATATATATAAAAATAAAGCTTCACTTTAGATCCCAAGAGTGTGTCTTCCTCGGATAGTCTGTTTCCTCACAAAGGTTACAAATGCCTCTCCCCGCTGGTCAAACCTTCATCTCTAAAGATGTTATTTTCAACGAACACAGGTTCCAATATTCCGTTCTCTTCCTTCTCATGATCAACCCTCACCCACCTCTACCACCCTGCCTGCTCTCTCTGTCCTACCTTTTCCTGTACCTCCCAATGAGTGATAGGATACTGGATTTTTCATAAGCCCAACAAATGGATTGAATATAAAATTAGTTATAATTGTTGATATGGCCAATTAATTGTGAGGAGGCAGCATATATAAGGGGGACATGGCTAAGAATTCATTCAGTATCATTTTTTCAGTTAGAACAACAGAGGTTGGGCAGAGAGACAATCATCTCTTCTCTGAGGCAATAGCTCTGGGATTACAAGGCTTTTCTTCTATAATACATCTAGTTTTCCAATCAATATGCAATTTTTGTTTCTCTTTAGTCGGGTTTCCTATCAATTGGTTCAGCCTAGATTTTGGGGAGTGAATGTTGTCGAAGATGCTGGGACATGTGGGCTGGTGGAGCTGCCAGACTACCGTGGAATAGACCCCATTAAGGGGGATAAATGAAACTGAAAAGTTCTTTGAGGCATAGAATTTACCACATCGATATGCCATGCGGGCATTCCTTGAAGCGGAGGGTGAAAAGCAATGCTTTGGGTTCAATCTTGGTGCCAGAGGGGACCTCGTTGCAGACTGGGGTCGTTTTCCATGGCTGTGAGTTAGAAGATTTAGAGCACAGATGGAGTGCCAGTGGAGAAGCTGATGTTGGGAGGTCAGGAAAGCAAATCCAGATTCATGGAAGTGGTAGAAATAAGAGATGAAACAGTGTTAGGCATTGGCTGTGATGGGGATAGAAGCTCACCATAAGGAATTAGAACCTGAGTCCAAAATGATCATTGATGCAGTGTGCGAAATATGAGAAAATGAGTAGTGGGGAAAGTCAATGAGAAAATAGAAGTAGGAGAAACTTGTAAGCAAGAAACAAAAACAAGTGGTGCATGGTCGACCTTTCATTCGAGCCGCGAATCTCGATACTTGATGCTGGCAGAATAATCCAAATGACTCAAGATTGCAGATAGCACATCCAGTAGACAGTTTAGGAATAGTAATGGGCGAGCAGAGAAATAAAAGATACAAAAGGAGATAAACAATGATAACTAAGGTAAATAGGATGAGGGCATTACAAAGTGAGCGAATACCTTTCAAGAGATGGGCCAACGATGTCGAGAATCGTGGGAAGGTGAGGATGGAAGAGGATTCGATGTGGGTCGGGTTGAGGGATAGAGGACATGAATCCAAAGTGAGTCTTCGTACTAGAGGTACCGTCTACTTGTTGGAGTATGTCTTGATTATGTGTTTCGAGGGATGAGCGGCTACCGTTGGACTAAGATATGGAATTAGTAGTGCTTTGATGGATAAGTCACAATCATCTTTGGTGAAAGAACATAGTTTCCTCAGAATATAACGTCGGCTAACATATAGTGTCTTTTTGTAGATGAAGTGTAGCGTTTGTATCACTGAAAGGCGAGAATAGCAAAGAAAGCATTTTAGCGTTTGATTGCTCTTTGCTGATGAGTTTATCCGCGACACGGAGAGACATCATGAACAAAACATACGTGACCGAGACTTTAGGGCATGATACGTTTATCTTTAGGAAATAAAATTGAATGGGGATTTGATTCTCAAGTAAAGAGCCAGATGACATTGATTTATTAGCGAGAGCGGTGAGAATGAGCTACGATGATTAGTAGGGACATTTCTTGCACTTGAAAGTAAGGTGTGGGTAGTTTTCAACCATATGCCTATTTATCTACGGCTATACCATTTTGTTGAGGAGATGCGAGAGCACGTGGATTGATGTAAGATTTCTTTGAGCACCAGATCTGCTGTATTATCACTTCTCGATATTTTGATAGTTTTCCATTGATTTTCCACTTCTTCAGAAGGACATTAAGATGGACGAAAAGTTCGAGATCTTTCTTTCGTAAATCAGGCCGCCACGCAATCGCTGAGTATTACATCGATGAGATGTGGCCAGAAGTAGTTAGCCAAAGATGATACTCGACTTGGTCCCCAAAATATACGAATGGACAATAGAAAAGGCAAATTACATCTAATGTTGACTTGGTTAGGGAAAGGTGATCGACATGTTGCCTGGTGTGGCTTCGCTTATTCTGAGGTAGGCAGGTTTATTTGAGGCCCAGGAATCGGGTAACTTTGGCTTTGCAAGACTAGGTGCCACCAGCGATTATGCTGAGCTTTGGAGATCTGAACGCCATACGCAACGTAGAGGGATTGTTGGATAAGTAATAAAAGTCCTCTTGATTCGTGCCAATCAGTTAACACGTCGGTTGGCTAGGTATCCGATCCTTCATAACAAAGGAGATGTCCAGGTATAGGTGCTTGAACAGTTAAAGTACTGAGTCAATTGAGCTCAAAGGAAATCAAATTGTGAGGGACATTTGAGAATGTCTGGCAACCGCGAGTTTAAAAATTAATTGATGAGGATAGAGAAAGCTTGGCCAAACTCGAGGATCTGATTTTGGAGCGTTCGTAATGAAAGTGAAATGAGGAAAGCTTAGGGTGAGGAGATAGAGAATACAAAACACATTACGGAAATGTGATGCTGAAGCACACAGATTGATTATCCATAGACCTTGACTCGTGGGCTGAATGCATGCGGTTGAGCACTTGCAGTGGTCGCGAGATGATTGGGTGTATTTGTTGGACTTGGTACCTAGGAAGCTCTTGATACTCTTCATCTCACGATTAATTAAGAACCAATCCTTGGTTTGAAGAGAGTATCACTTGAAAGATATATGCTAGGTTTTGTTTGGCCAGCAGTCGATCATACTTGTCTATTTTGTGAGGTGTCCTTTGCTCCATGGTATGAGTAGATAACCACCCATGATAGCATACCAGTTTCCTTAATATTCCTCTGGTGCCAGGCTACTTCTTCCTCACCCACGAGGACTATCGTATAAAGTTTTGCAATAGCGATACCAATAGATCGCTTGTGCAAATGGAACTGGCGGTGGCCATTTTACCTTGAGCTTGAGTGAGCAGAGGAGGAGGTGGCAACTCGCAGAAACACTTTTAATACAGACAGCAACTGACTTAGATCTGACCAACTGCAGTACTTCCCGCAGAATATTTGAGGAGTTGGAATAGGGAGAATGAGCAGCGAGCAGAAGCGTGGGCTTGTGGCGGCAATGATCTGTGATATGACGATGAAGACGATGCTTAGCGACAACGGCCGACGGCAGCTACCGATCCCTTTGAATCTTGAACAAAACTTTACGGCTTGGCGATCGGCGGCAAGTGGCGAATAACGGCCGGTGATCGCGGCGACTGACGAGCATTGGCGATAAGCGGCGAATGGTGGCGGTCGACGGTAAACGCGGGGCGAGCGGGCTGCTTCTATTTGATCTGAGGATAAACAGACTATGTTAAGTGGTATGTAATACAATTTCTAATCTCCTCTTTATAGAATTAAACATCTAAACTAAGAAAAGGAAATAAAAGTATATCAAGAAAATCTGAGGAAAATAAAAGTCGTATAAAAAAGATACGGAAAATTATTATATTTATGAGTGTTGTTTCATCCTCATATGAGATCCTATAAGCCTTTTGCATTATTAATGGTTTAACTGGCATGTCTTTCTCATTTCTGTTTGGTCTCAGTTAGTGGACTGGGCCAGCATTTACCAGCTGGCCCACGTAGTCAACTTCTATCACATAAATAGGTGGTTCAATCTATTTGTATCCAACTTTTAACAGAATCACTAAAAATAGTTTTAGTTACATAGTTATAATTCCTATCAACATGGTACTAAAGAAACACCAAATTGTTAGTAGCAAGTTGTCACCATTCCTCAGCCGAGTTCCAAAATCTAAAAGTTTTATTACTGTTTCTCCATCTCCTGTCTTTTCCATGATTCTCTCTATTGTTAGTGAGCACTAACTCCAGCCTTAGCTTTTCTTTCTCCTACTCAAGGGTTTCACACACCGCTACCAGTGAGTCAGCATTAGTCTTGCTTGCCCTTTTCTAGCATATTTACCCGTCCTGCTGTTTTCCGAATCGTTTCTATAGCTAGTCCACCGATAAATGAATTGACCTTGAAACTGAAAGTACTGAACTCAAACAGTATTGTAAATATCTCCTCTGTACATTAACACCTCTTGGCCATGCTGACATTTTAAACAACTCAACTGACTGCATCATTAGTCATCTTCACACACTGTATTGCCAAATATGTTTTCCCAGCCATCTTCACATATCATCTCTCTAATGCAATGCATTTTGTTATCTCTACAACAGTCATCTAGTGTTGGATGCCTCATTGCTTGTTTTGTTGTCTTCCAGCAAAAGTTTATGTATTTATAGAGAACATTATACAACTTCCAAGTTATTTTCTTTCAGTGGTATTTCACCTCTTGCTATCGGTGAAATATTATATTTACTACTTTTTTCTTGTTTATGCATTAGTTATTTGTCGCTAGAAATACACAAGTCACGATCTAGCAATTGTTTGTGAGAGAACACCAAATTGAGAAAACCACAAAGTTATAACGTGAACACCATCACAACACACAGTACATTGTATAGTTGCTGTCGAGAGACGCAGTCTCCTACAGAGAGTATTCTCGTCCACAAACTGTTAATAATCCACACACTCTACTCACACAACCCACAAGTCGTATATACTCCAATAACATAACTGTCAGTAGTTATTTCCATGTATAACTGCCATCAAGAAGTTCTCTAGTATAGAATATACAAAATTGCTAATACAGATCTTATTTCTATCACATATACTCCTAATAATTAACTATCTCCAATCCGTAATGGATCCTTTCTAACTTAACGGATCTCAATTCCATCGTTACTGCTTGCCAGAAAAATCAGCCTTGTTCCCAAATTGAACATAGAAATGGGTTCTTCCTGCATCACCTTTATCCACTTCAATATCAGTGCTTCCCAGCTTGATTTGAGGGCTTCTCCCAAAAGTACAAATCTTAATTTTTTCTCTGCTGTTTATATAAGTGATGATGGAACTTATCCCACAGTCCACACCTAATATACCCTTGCTTTTTCATTTCATGAATTCTTGGTTATGTTATCATGCCGGGTAAATCTTTTCATGTACAATACTATCTCCATCCATATTTTAGAAGATTCTGAACTGAAAAGAAAAATCTATTAAGTGTATTTCCTGGCGTGCCCAGTCAAAAGTTCTGATTTTTTCATCCATCAAATTATTGCTCTCTCTTCAGATAGGTCAATTATAAACAGAAAGACAGTAATAGGTCCCAATTTGGCTTCCCACTATACTTCTCTCAATAGCCTCAATGCTGCAGTAGCTGAAACTGCTATCACATCTCTGCCAATCCATAACTATCCACAGTGCAGGCAGATCTGAGAATTTTGCCTCTATGCCCTGGCCACTTGGACTGACCGAAGCCTATGAGAGATTGAGGTGGTTTACGACAGTAAATAGAAGTTTCCATGTAATTGTTAGTTACATGTAAGCCTCACAAAATAACCCATCTGTATTGAAAGCTTGGGCAATTTCTCTCGACGACAAGAATACAGCTTCTATGCAACCATCAACAGTCTGTTTGCTTCAAATCTTTCAACTTACATAAGATTTTCGCATTCTCCTCAAAACCTAGGCTATCTTAAATTTTTCCCAGTAAGGTGCCTCAGTTTCTCTTATATACTATTTGGATTGATGGAATTAGAAAAGGAAGGAAAATCATTTCTTTTTAGTTGTTAGGTTAGAGTAAAGAGAAGAAGGAAATTAGCTAAATTAATAAAAATACAATTTTACCCATAAAAATTATAATAGAAAAAGAAAGCACAAACTAAAGATTGTTTCATGTGCCTCCATCTCTTTCTCTGTTGCTAATCACTTCATGTCATTGTCACTGCCACTTTTATTTTTCATAGTCCCATTTCTGTTTTTGCCTCATTCATGACATTGGAAATTATAGTCTTTATAGCTCCCAAATTAGTGAAACAGTGCCAGACAATAGAGTGCTTCAACACTGTGGAGAACAAACTGCTAGGAATTTACAGTACTTTGCAGAAACATTCTTACAAAGGCAACCCATGCCATTATACTTTTTATGTAGTCACTTTCAGCCCATTTACTGGTATAGGAGGAACCTCAAATCACATGGGACCCACTGAAATTCATTGCCTCCTGCTGATTTTCAGTCCAAACAAACAATAGAAGAGATATATCTCACACTCTCCCTCCTCCTTATTTCACCTTTCTATATTTTCCTCAAACAGACAAGTGTTAATAAATTGAGCGAATAGATGTTTGACCCTTATCTGCCATTCAATATTCATCAAAAGTGTCGATGATAATCTGAACTAGATCCATTTCCTAGAATCTCGCAGTTGAATTTTCATGTTCTTCCTCACGCATTTGGCTCCATTTCAGTCAACCTCAGAGCTCAACCTTCAAGTTTTTCCTCCAAACAAATCCATGACCCAGTCACCTTAGTCATGCTGAAATGATGAATCAGCATGTGAAACTTCTCATTAGATCCAGTAGTTGGATCAAAATGATAGAACATTAATTGATATACAATAAAATATAAAATTGAACACTGAAATCAAGCAATACAGCAACTACTGTTGTGATGCACCATGGATCCACAATCAAGACCTAGCTTCAAAGTAAAACCAAGTTAGCCAAGTTTGGGAACAGAGCATGAAAATGGAGGAGGAGAAGATGAAGCCTATCAACTATCTTAGAGAATTAGAATATTAGAATAAGAGAGTGAGATTAGTAAAGCATCATGGAAGCTTGATCAGAATGGGAGGTTTCTTGCTCAAGACAAGATGAGCCTCAAAAAGTACAATGACATTCAATTCATAACTAATTACAAAGAGGGTTTATAACCTTGATCGAAGTCCTAATTCAGGTTCCCTAATCCTACTTTAAGCTAAAACCAGCTAGCCAAGCCAAATGGTCCAAAATGCAAGCCAACTAGTCTCTCAGAGCTAGGGTGAAAATGGAGAGGAAAAATAGTGCAATTAGCGAAAAATTAATGTGAAACAAGACCTAAATCGGGCTGGCCCAGAGCTAAGCTAATCCTTCAAAAGCTTAAAATAACATGAAAATGACAATGAGGGTCCTTCAGCTCATCATTGCCTGCAGCTGAACAAGTGGTACAAGAACTCAGCCCTTCTTGGGCCTCTCTTGGCCCTCAGTGCAGCCAACGAGTTATACTCTTGGATTTTTCTTGGGCCTCCTCATGGGTCCTTCAGGTGCAGGGTTGGCTTCCTCATGATCGTCCATGAGTGTGGTCTCTCATATACGCATCATGTTTGTCTAGAGACAAAAGTTTTCCTACAAAAGTATCCTCTGTTCACTACTGCAAATAACTACACACTTCCTAATTCCACAACCTATCAAATATATCTCCTAATACCATAACTGTTATCATGCAGTTAATTTCTATACATAACTGTCATCATGCAGTTTCTAATACAAGAACTTCTTTCTAATAAAAATACGCTAATACAAGATAATTATTCTATACCTCTAATAATCAACAACCTCAAATCCTTTAATGGATCATTTTCTAAATAACTTGGATCTCAGTGCACCCAGTTTGCTTAAATCATAATTATCTATAAAGATGATAATGATTACAACAGATTGACACAAACTCACCCCTTGAGATAGTACCTGGTTTCCATCTTTGCTGCGTGTCCTCGGAAAGAAAAAAACAGAGACTCGCTTTCTTGTAAAAAAGATCCATGCGTCGTTTAAGACAGTCCTATATGTTAAGCAAACAAAACCATGACTGAAGATTATTGGTGTCTTTCTTAATCAAGAAATAATTAGAAAACACTGGATCTAATTAAGAAGAACTTTCAAAATTAACGACAATATATAGGAAGAATACCATCTGATTTCCATTGGCTTCAAAGAATGACCTCAAAGAAACATCAGCCACCAATTATTGGATAGAAATATCCAGTCTTGCTTTATGAACTAAAGCTTCTTCTAAAGTAAGAAGGTATATATGTCTAGAAAACTCGGTGATTCGAAACATCACAGCGGAGTATCTGGAGGTGGCAGATTCTCTAATCCCTCAAACTCGATGACCCAGCGGTGCTCATGTCAGCGTAGCCCACTTCATAAAATGATGGAACCTCCTGATAAGCAATCAAACAGGAAACACCAAATGGATGTCAAACCAGCATCAGTACAAAAAGAAATGCAGAAAAGAGCAGTGACAACATAAAAACAAGTCCTCTGACCTTTAGATTCCATTCAATGAGCAAAGATCAACCAGTGACAAATTAAATCAGCATCCCAGATCAAACAAACATAACATCTAACCAAATATACATCTCTGCATACCAGGTAGGAATAGCCATCTCCAGCAGACCCAGCAGCAGTAGGTTCAGATCGCTAACTATCATCTCTGGGGAATTTATTCTGAACATGCAATTCTGGGACTAACAGATAATCAGCCCATTTTGTGCTCTTGAGACTCCTTGCAAGCTACAATGAGGAGCTATAAGGAAAAGGAAGTCAAGATAAATAAATAAATAAAAAATAAATTACAATCAGTCATTTACCATATGTACCAAATACCAATCTTTATACCCGCAACCATGTACCAGAAGAAACAAACAAACAAATAAACACCAAATAACACCAGATTACAAAAGAATCTTTTTAATGCATGATATTATTAAGAATGCATAATGAGAGCGCACACATACCGTTATGTGAAGCCCGCAAAATTGGGTGTTTATAAGTTGTTGTTCCTCTAAGAGTACAAAAACTGCACTATGAATGGATTCAGTCAAACAAAACCAAAAACCAAAAACACAAACACACATATGAACAAACAAAAGAAGAGAAAAGAATGGTGAGAATTACGTGCGAGGGTGGAAGAGGATCCCACTAGCGCCAAGAATCTGGCTTCTTTGTGACCTACAATGGAAAAGAAGGAAGCATCAGTGATAACAAAGTGAAGAGTTAGAGATAGAAAGAAAAGAAGTTAGGACTAACAGAGAAAGAGACGGTGGATTGGAGAAGGGAAGAGGAATAGCTTCCATGGCATGGAAATGGGTGGATAATGACAGATTGCTTAGAGGTTTGGTTTGTGCTTTACGAATTTGGTGTCATGCAAAATTTCAAGTACCTTCTCTCGTTCTCGTTCCTCAAGCTTTATCTTTTGTTTCATTCACTTCGCTTTGATTCCTTCGTTCCATGGAAGTATGCGTTTTGTCACTCTTCCTTCAGCTTATTTTGTCGCGTTATTCTTACTTGCTTCTATTTTTGCTTTTTAACTAAAATTTTCAAATGTCCCCATTGAGTCGTTTTTATCTTACCTTTAATATAAATAAAAACTAGGTTATTTATTTTATCGAATAAATATTTATTTTTTATCGAATAAATATTCATTTTGTATAATTAAAATTTATAATAAATAAATAATTTTAAATACTAAATTATATTTTAAATTTATAATAATTAATTAAAGTTATAATATGAATTAATTTTAATTATTAATAATGTAATATTCATAAATAAAATTATTGAGTTATAAATTTATTTTCAACTATCAATTTTTCAAGTAACTTTCATTATGATGTTGTTTTTCTCTGTGTAAATGTCATAAATATCTGCAATTAATATTTAAAAGTGGCTCAAATTGACAATTGAACTGTTAGGTCAAGAATTAAAAGGCATAATAAATTTGATTAGTACAAATTGGATTTTGAACAAATCAGTACTATTTCTAGATTGCCACACATTGTTCTATGTTTAGCTCTGTTTTCGAGACAATGGATTCGAGTCTCAGACCAGTTCTACATCAAGGCTATTGCATGTTGTTCATGTCTGAGACATGGATTCTCGAAATCTCGAGATTGGTTTATCTCGCAGTTTCACTAAGCCTCCGAGTACGCTTGGTGGAGGAGTATAAAAATACACCATAGGAAATCAGCC
Source organism: Mucuna pruriens (assembly GCA_025330945.1). Classification (NCBI taxonomy): domain Eukaryota; kingdom Viridiplantae; phylum Streptophyta; class Magnoliopsida; order Fabales; family Fabaceae; genus Mucuna; species Mucuna pruriens. Next base: position 2,798 of record JAENHJ010000391.1, on the reverse strand, counting down.
ACTCCATACATGTTATGAATTGAAGCGATATCAGACAACACTTTATGGATACCACTATCTTAGAAGGTCTTTTGACCAAAATCGCGGAGTTAAAGCTTATCAGAAAGAAGTCGCATAAAGTTGAGGCACTCATGGGGTCGGGGGAGGCTGTTGGCTTTTGTATACTGTCTTAAATTAATAACTTTGATCCTCATGAGTCATGATGCATATAGACTACTTATTCTTAGTCGAAGTCTGCAATAAACTTTTGGTGGGCTTACTCGTTTGGCTAGAGAGCAGACTAGTCATTTTACGCCGATGACCGGTGCCCAGATCACTTGTTGCCTATAGTCTCCTTTAGCTTACTAGGAGGTTTGGGTTTTAGGCGCTTTGGGATTAGTCTTAGGATTAAATGAAGCTGCGCCAATCATGCAGTTAATGTAGCTTTGTATAAAGCTTGAATGTGATTGGCTTAATGACTTTTGCACCTTGGAGATGAAACTTCGTTATGCAAGCAATTTGAGAGTTATCTCTCCGCTTGTCTTAAGCTAAGAACGTTCTCATCAAACTTCGTATAGAGGCTTGTAGTGAATCTACATCGTTCTTATAACCATGAGGATTAGTGGCAGTTCTTCATCGCTACAATCGCGTCTTCGATTTCTTCTTTCAATTTTGTTCCTAAATTGGCAGATTCGATTCTTCAAAGTCGAATTTATAACTTAGTTGTTTGTGGATCCTGAGGTTTTATTATCGCATAGGTATCTCGGCTTTTCTGACATCCCACATACAACTGGTACAACGTTGAATGAGCTTGATGGTGTCCTCAAATTGCCTGACCTAGTAGGTTTTCACTCCATTTATTACTTGATTCAGCTTTATCTTGGTTTTGTTCGCTAACCTCACGCTTCCATTTTCTTGCCTACTGACATCTAGTGCAACGATTGAAGGGTTTGAATTAAGCTTAAATGGTGTTTTCACTCCAAATTAGTAGCCCGTTACCTCTGGTAGGTTTTCTTGAATTGATAGCTAGATTCAATCTTTGTTAGATTTTGTTTTCCACTAACAACTTCGACTTCCAGTTTTCTACAAACTTCACAGTGTTATAATGTGTCAGCAATTTTCAATTATAGGATTGCTGATCCGTGTCATTATCTATTTCTTGAGTGATATGAATCCTTTCATAGGTTTGTTCCCGCTGTGCTTGTGAGCATTTTCTGGTTTTTAGTTTCTTGAGAGTCCATGGAAATGTTGTTCTTCATGTGATATAGATTCTTAAGATTCCTTGTTTTGATTCTTTGTGAGACATTAGGATAGAGATGTATGATGTTTCATAGTAATACTGTTTTGATGTGAATCTATCCTGATATGTACCTTGCATTGTTCATGAAAATTGCTAAAAACTTATTAAATAAAAAAAGTGTTGCAACATATTTCTTGATTGCTCACCATGTTGATAAAATGTTTAGTGAACTTGTGTATTTTGCCTTGTTTGAGAAATTGTGGTGAGTTCTTGAAGAAAAATAATGAGAAATCTTGTGGATCAAAAAGTGTGAAAAATTATGCCTATATGTTATGAGTTGTCACCATGTAAATGATGGAAATGTTGAATTGAGCCTTTCAACGTTGAGAACTTATTAGAATTGTGGTGTTTATGAAAAAATGTGAACAATTGTGGTTGAATTGTGAAAAAGATTATAAGCGATGAAAGAAAAGTGATTAATGACAAAGAACAAGTGTTGGAAAAAATAGAGAAAGAAGCTACAAACAAAATAAAAATCAATTATTATGTGATCGAAAAGTAGTGCATGATTTTCTAGAACTCGACTAGCATGTTTTGGTGACTTTAATTGAATTTCCTTGAATCTTTGATAAACTGGTGTATAAGGTGTGCCCTGCAATTTTGTTTGTTTTTCTTTGAGTTTTTCGATTGTCTTTATTCATCGGGTTCTTTTGTTCTGTGCTTTTTGTTGTCTTTTGCTTTTAGTTTTTTCCTTGACTGAAGTATGATTGGTTTGTTCCTGTTTCAGAATGTACCTAGTTGTTGATTAATAGATATTGATTATTGTACAGATAAGCTAAAATGAGTGGAAATGATGGACACTAGAGAAAAACACAGTGTTATAGTGTTTAGATGTCTAGGGTTTTTTGCCTTGCGCTTTTGTTACTTTGTTGTCTATTTCCTTTGATAAAATGTCGGGTTGTGAGGAGATACAATAGGAGATTCTAGTGAAGGTGAATCATTCACCAAAATAGAATGATAAAACAAATTAAGAGGTTAAGCTAAGATAGGAAGAAGGGATGGAGGTGAAAGGAGAATGAGGACATTTATGTTGGTGAGACACTTTCAGTGTTAATGATAAGGTAAGGCCTTAAGTAGAAAGATGAGCATAAAGGGACCTTCATGCGTAATGAAAGTCATGATGTGAATATGTTTTCTCGACTTTTAAGTAAAACGATAAACGAGGATATGGAACATGGAGTTAAAGATAAGCTTGGGAGAGAAAATGGATGGTATGGAAATTGAATCCTCATTCTAGAAACCAGACCATATTCTTGTCTAGATTAGGATGAAGGTTGAGCAAATATTTGAGTGCTGATTTTAATAAGGATGAACATTTACTAGTCACTTTAAATTTAATTAGCTATGCCTTTGTTAGTGAGATAAATGTTGTGACATTAGGAGGATGAGGAGCCTATTAATGGAACATGGTCAGGTGAAAGGCATGGGAAGGTTTGTCTTCTATTATGCTAGATATCTTCTGAGTTATATAAAGTCTGAGTGTATAAAATTACCTGAGGAAATGGAGCTATGTTTAATA
>JAENHJ010000390.1:0-32331 GCA_025330945.1 Mucuna pruriens | reverse complement strand
ATAGTCGCTTAATGCCATCCATTTTCTGGCTAGGGCTTGATTCGGCAGTGAGTTGTTACACACTCCTTAGCGGATTTCGACTTCCATGACCACTGCCCCTATTGTCTTAATCGACCAACACCTCATGTTCTAGGTTAGCAAGCACAGTCAAGCAATCAGAACCCAGCCTTCCTGCTTCATCCCAGCACGCCAGCCTCGCTTACCAAAATGGCCCACTGAGCTCTCGATTCCGATGCGCTGGCCAAAGCAGCCACGCGCCCTACCTATTTAAAGTTTGAGAATAGGTCGAGGCGCTGCGCCTCGATGCCTCTAATCATTGGCTTTTACCCGATAGAACTCGCCATGGCTCCAAATATCCCGAGGGAAACTTCTGAGGAACCACTACTAGACTGCTCGATTAGTCTTTCGCCTCATACCCAAGTCGTATCTAACGATTTCAGCACGTCAAGATCGCCATGGCCTCCACCAGAAGTTTCCTCCAGCTTCTCGCCAGCATAGTTCACCATCTTTCTGTCCCGACAGTATGTTTCACTCGAACTCCTTCACGTAAGATCGTGCTCTGGCTATGGGTGCTGCCTCACGATAAAGGTTCCCACCAATCAGCTTCTTTGCGCTTACGGGTTTACTTCGCCTGCTGACTCAGACACATGTCGACTCTTTGGTCCGTGTTTCAAGACTGCCGAATGGGAGCCTACAGCCGACGCCGAGCGCAAGTAAAGCTAGGCACGCCGAGACTGCCAAGGCCGCCATCCACAATCGTGATGATGACGCCCTGCGAGCATTTCGACAGCCCGCTTGGGCCACCTATCACAATCCGCTTGGTCAATGTCCCGAAGTCGATCGGCTGACCGCTCACTGCTCCACATCCGATCGACACATCGCCGCCTCTATCCGCTTCCCTCCCGACAATTTCAAGCACTATTTGACTCTTTTTCAAAGTCCTTTTTCATCTTTCCCTCGCAGTACTTTGTTCGCTATCTGCCTCGCCAAGATTTAGCCTCGACTGAATTTACCGCCTGATTGGGGCTGCATTCCCAAACAACCCGACTGACGACACTCGTGGTGCGACAGGTCCGGCACGACGGGGTCTCACCTTTCTCGCGCCTCTTCCAGGGGACTTCAGTCCCTGGCCCGCCACCGAGGACGCCTCAGATTACATCTCGACGCCGAGGGCGACCGATTTTCATGGTGGGCTCTTTCCCTGCTCGGCCAGCTATTGTGGGAACTCTTGTTAGTTTCTTTTCTCCGCTTATTGATATGCTTAAACTCACGGTAGCCCCGCCTCGACTCGAGGTCTGCTGGGAGCGCCCGTGGACGCTGCAGGTCTGGGAGTCCGACCTTGGCCGTGTCCGCGCGAGAGCCAGCCCCGATCGAACTTGTCCTCAGATGAACTGAGTTCACGGTCGAACTTGTTGTAGGCAACGATACACGATCCTTCCGCAGTTCACCTACTTTAAACCTTGTTACGATTCTCTTCCTCTAGTAAATGATATGTCTGTTGACTTCACAACGTCGCGGCAATAACCGCCCATCGCCGCCAATCCCAACACTTCACCGGACCATTCAATCGGTAGGAGCGACGCGCTGCGGTGTACAAAGGGCGTGGATCGTGAATAACGCGAGCTGATGACTCAAGCGCTTACTAGGAATTCTCGAAGACCAACAATTGCACGATCTATCCCCATCACGGTAATTTAAATTTCAAGATCATCTGCCCGCTTGCTGGGCTATAGACTCGTTGAATACATCAGTGTAGCGCGCGGCCCTTAACATCTAAGGGGCATCACAGCCTGTTATTGCTCAAACTTCCGTGGCCTTAAGCGGCCATAGTCCCTCTAAGAAGCCGGGCCGCGGAGGTTACCTCCATACATTTGAAGAGGTCGAGGTCTCGTTCGTTAACCATACCAACCAGACAAATCGCTTCCACCAACTAAGAATCCGCCATGCACCACCACCCATAGAATCAAGAAAGAGCTCACCGTCAATCTCATTATGTCCGGACCTCGGTAAGTTTCCCCTGTTGAGTCAAATTAGTCAGGCTCCACTCCCAAGGGTGCCCTTCCGTCAATTTCTTTGGGTTTCCCGCCTTTATGACCATACTCCCCGGAACCCAAAGACTTTGATTATAAGGTGCCACGGAGTCCTGGGTAAAGCAACATCCGCGATCCCCCGGTCGGCATCGCTTATGGTCGAGACTAGACCAGATCCGACGCTCGAAATGTTCAACTTTCGCTTCTGATTAATGAAAACATCCTGGCAATGCTGCGCAGCTTGTTCGCTTTTCATAAATCCAAGAATTTCACCTCTGACTATGAAATACGAATGCCCTGACTGTCCCTGTTAATCATTACTCCGATCCCAAGGCCAACACAATAGATCGGGAATCCCGTGTTATCCCATGCTAATGTATCCAGAGCGAGGCTTGCTTTTGAGCACTCTAATTTCTTCAGTAACAGCACCGGAGGCACGACCCGCCGCTATGAGCGCGAGCGATCGCCAGCAGAAGGGACGAGCCGACCGGTGACACCAGAGGCGGACCGATCGACCCAACCCAAGGTCCAACTACGAGCTTTTTTAACCGCAACAACTTAAATATACGCTATTGAGCCGAATTACCGCTGCCAGTCGGGCACCGACTTGCCTCCAATGGATCCTCGTTTAAGGGATTTAGATTGTACTATTCCAATTACCGTATTCAATGAAACTCAGATTGTTATTTATTGTCACTACCTCCCCGTGTCGATTGGGTAATTTGCGCGCCTGCTGCCGGGCCCTGGATGTGGTAGCCAGCCGTGCTCCCTCTCCTGATCGAACCCTAATTCTCCGGCCACCCGTCACCACCATGGTAGGCCACTATCCTACCATCGAAAGTCGATAGGGCAGAAATTTGAATGATGCGTCAGCCGGCACAAAGGCCGGCGATCCGACGGTAGTTATCATGAATCATCAAAGCAACAGCGTGAGCCTCAAGGCTGACCTTTATCTAATAAATGCATCCCTTCCGTGGCTCCGGGGGTTTGTTGCACGATTAGCTCTAGAATTACTACTTATCCGAGTAAGAGATACCATCAAACAAACTATAACTGATTTAATGAGCCATTCCTGCAGTTTCACAGTCTGAATTAGTTCATACTACACATGCATGGCTTAATTTGAGACAAGCATATGACTACTGGCAGATCAACCAGGTAGCATTCGTTAACATCTGCATCGCAGGTTGGTGCTGCTGACGGTGATGGTCGACAGGACCTTGGCCAGGGCAGGTGTCATTCAAGGCAACCGAGATTTGAGGGAACGCAGCTGGGCACTGTGACCTCAAGGTCGCCGCATGCACTGCATCCAAAAGAACAGTCTCAAGACGCGTCGCTGTGAGGCCGACGAGCCTGACGGGACCGCGGCGGACTTCGAGATCCCCGACTCCCGGGGGGCCTGGAAGGAACGTGGTGCATATGCAATTCAAACCCATACCGCTTTGGTAGGTAGGCAACACAGAACCGACAAAGATTTCAACGCCATGTGAGGCGGGGGTGACGATTGATGATGATGAGGATGCATGTCGACTGCCTCTGGCACAAGCACCGAGCCGCACAACAAAAAACATCCCGAAAGCACAACTCACACGCCTCCGCTCGCTCATAAACCCAACACCACCGAACGAATCCACACCCCGCAATGCCGAGAGGCATGCAAGCATATGGAAGACGGGTGGCGCCAAGCCTGCATCGCTAGGCATGTATGTAGAGACCCGCCTAAACAAGAGCAAGGGCAGGGAAGCCCACCCAGTCGCCCCCTTCCACAAAATAAAACCAAAGGGACCGGGCGAGGGTCGCATTTAGAAGAAGAGGGCACACCATGCCCATTTTTGCTTTGACAACGAATCTGCCGTCGCGGAGGAGGCAGCTGCTGCGTTGTTCACAGCAAACGATGCCACGGGGCGAGGAGGCAACGTTACATTGTTGGTCAAGGAGAAAAAGACGCCGCACCGAAAGCACAAGAGGGTGGGGTGGTTCGGGGAGAAGAAAACACGTGCCGAAAGTGCACGGTGAGGATGGGATGGATGAGAAAGAGACGCCGGGCGCGCCGAGCACACAGGAAGGGATGATGCCCCAACCCCTACTGGGTTAGATTTTTTAGGAGGGAGGAGGATGGGATGATGCCCCAACCCCGACCGGTTTAGAGTTTGCCAGACGGGATGATGCCCCAACCCCGACCGGTTTAGCTAAGGCCCACAAAGAACACATAAAGCAAGAGTAATCGACCCCCAAGAGTGTGGATCCAAGAAAAATCGGGGACAAATATAAAATTGAGGGACCATGGATCACACAAGGAGGCGCTGCCCAAGCATCAAATGGTGTTAGACCAAGACCAACCCGGTGGTTTTCATCAGGATACAGTATGTATGAGAGATCGCAGTACGGTGCTAATGCGCAAATAAGAGTTGGTCATCGTACTCCACCAACCGATTGTTATCACCGGACAATGGGTAGAACACCCACGCCGAGCATGTCGACGGGGTGTATCGCCCAGCCTGACAGAGATTTGCGACCCGCCCGACACTCAAACAAGTGGCAACGCTGCTTGAGAATTCTCCGCACGGGGCCGAGAATCACCCAAGAAAAGCATTGCCCAAGCATCACCGGTGCTAGACTAAGCCACGCCACGAAACCCACAAATTTCGAGGGACGCACTAAAATCGGCCGAGTTCGGCCAAGATTCGGCGTGATGATCAACGAATTAATCACCCAAAACCATGGGAAAATAACCCACAACAAGCATGGGAAGGCTTGTGAGCGTGGGAGGGAAGTCCCATGGAAGTCCCACACCAACCACTGTGGGCGTGGTTTGAGCGAGTGAGCAGCCTCTATAATAGGATAATATGCAAAACCAAAATCAGATAAGTAGATACCTTTTTTTTGAAAGCAGACATAAGTCCAAAAATCGGACCTAGAGGTCGAATTTTGGTGAGATTTTTGCAGGATTGCCTAGAATAATCATATCTCTTCGTCCACCAAGTTACAGAATTTTTTGACGAGGGAATAATTTTAAAAAAATTTTAAAGTGGCTAAAATACATAAAATCGGGAAAATGGAAAAGGGTACCTAGAGATCGAATTTTGGCGTAGTTTTTTGCAGGAACTCGCACAATAATATAACCAATGTGTCCACCAAATACGAAAGCCATTGGATAAGGGATTGATTTTTAATGATTTTTTAACCAAAACTGGCAAAACGCAAAAATCCTGAAAATGGAGGATGAAGCGTTTCGTCACTGCTTCCTTCCCAATGTCATTGGGGGTCTAAGGAAAGTATTTTGACACGAAGAGTGCTAAGTTTTACGGCCAATGGCTAAGTTTTGGCACCAACGCCAAGTTTCTGACCACGCTTTTTGGCCCCGCGGGGAAAATCTAAGTTTTTGGCACCGTGGCTCAAAATCCGCTGTTTCGACCACGCTTTTGGCACCGCGGCTGAAAATCTGACCACGTTTTGGCACCGCGCTAAAAATCTGGCTAAGTTTTCTGATCACGCTTTTTGGCACCGTGGCTGAAATTCCGACCACGCTTTTGGCACCGCGGCTCAAAATCCGCTAAGTTTTCTGATCACGCTTTTTGGCACCGTGGGCTGAAATTCTGACCACGCTTTTGGCACCGTGGGTCAAAATCCTACTAAGTTTTCTGATCACGCTTTTGGCAATGGCTGAAATTCTGACCATCGCTTTGGCACCGCTGCTCAAAATCTGGCTAAGTTTTCTGATCACGCTTTTGGCACCGTGGTCGAAATTCTGACCACGCTTTTGGCACCGCGGGCTCAAAAATCCGCTAAGTTTTCTGATCACGCTTTTGGCACCGCAATTGAGAATTCTGACCACGCTTTTGGCACCGTGGCTCAAAATCTGGCTAAGTTTTCTGATCACGCTTTTGGCACCGTGGGCTGAAATTTGACCACGCTTTGGCACCGCGGCCAAAAATCCGCTAAGTTTTCTGATCACGCTTTTGGCACCGGGCTGAAATTCTGACCACGCTTTTGGCACCGTGGCACTCAAAAATCCGCTAAGTTTTCTGATCACGTTTTTTGGCACCGCGGGCAAAATCTGACCACGCTTTTGGCACCGCGGCTAAAAATCTGGCTAAGTTTTCTGATCACGCTTTTGGCACCGCGGCTGAAAAAACGCTTTTGGCACCGAGGCCTTTCCGCTAAGTTTTCTCTGATCACGCTTTTGGCACCGCGGGGAAAAAATCTGACCACGCTTTGGCACCGCTGCTCAAAAATCTGCTAAGTTTTCTGATCACGCTTTTTGGCACCGTGGCTCAAAATCTGACCACGCTTTTGGCACCGCGGCTCAAAAATCCGCTTTTTCCGATCACGCTTTTTGGCACCGTGGCTGAAAATTCTGACCACGCTTTGGCACCGTGGCTCAAAATCTGGCTAAGTTTTCTGATCACGTTTTTGGCACCGTGGCTGAAAATCTGACCACGCTTTTGGCACCGTGGCTCAAAAATCTGGCTAAGTTTTCTGATCACGCTTTTGGCACCGCGGGCTGAAAAATCTGACCACGCTTTGGCACCGCGGGCTCAAAAATCCGCTAAGTTTTCTGATCACGCTTTTGGCACCGTGGCTGAAAATCTGACCACGCTTTGGCACCGCGGCTCAAAAATTTGCCGAAGGCAATTTTTCTGACCACGCTTTGGCACCGCGGCTGAAAAATCTGACCACGCTTTTGGCACAAAATGAAAAACCACGCTTTTGGCACCGGGCTGAAAATCTGACCACGCTTTTGGCACCGTGGCTCAAAATCTGCTAAGTTTTCTGATCACGCTTTTGGCACCGTGGCTGAAATTCTGACCACGCTTTTGGCACCGCGGCTAAAAATCTGGCTAAGTTTTCACCGTGGCTCACGCTTTTTGGCACCGTGGCTGAAAATCTGACCACGCTTTTGGCACCGCGGCTGGCAAATCCGCTAAGTTTTCTCTGATCACGCTTTTGGGCACCGTGGCTCAAAATTTGATCACGCTTTTGGCACCGTGGCTGAAAATCCGACCACGTTTTGGCACCGCGGCTAAAAATCTGCCAAGTTTTCTGATCACGCTTTTTGGCACCGCGGCTCAAAAATCTGCTAAGTTTTCTGATCACGCTTTTGCACGACTGAAAATTTGACCACTTTTTGGCACCGCAGGCTCAAAATCTGGCTAAGTTTTCTGATCACGCTTTTTGGCACCGTGGCTGAAAATCTGACCACGCTTTGGCACCGTGGCTCAAAAATCTGGCTAAGTTTTCTGATCACGCTTTTGGCACCGGTGGCTGAAAATCTGACCACGCTTTTGGCACCGCGGCTCAAAAATCCGCTAAGTTTTCTGATCACGCTTTTGGCACCGTCGGTTGAAATTTGACCACGTTTTGGCACCGCTGGCTCAAAATCCGCTAAGTTTCACGTTTTTGGCACCGTGATCACGTTTTGGCACCGCCCATGGCTGAAATTTTGACCACGCTTTTGGCACCGCTTCAAAATTCCTAGCCACATTTTTGGCCCATGGCACCATGGCAATTTTGCTCCAATTGGGCTAAGTTTTGACATGATCACGCTTTGTCACCGCTTTCTCAAATTCCTATAACGCTTTTGGTTCGTGAATTGCTCATTTTTTTTGCTAAGTTTGTTACTCTATGGCCTACATTTTTTGGCACCATGGCTTAAAATTTTGTTCAAATTGGTACCTTTGTAGCCTCCCCAATGAATTACTATCGCGAACGCAAAAGAAAAACTGATGAAAATTTAGAATGGTTGGGATAGGAAGACGAATCAAAGCACCGCTTAAAATTGGCTTCTCACTTTGTCCAAAAAGAGGGGCATCCGATTCACTAATAAGTAAAATAACGTTAAAAAGCAAGTATTTCACTTTCGCTGCCCAGCCCCACTTATCCTACACCCCAAGTCATTTCCACAAAGCCTGACTAGAGTCAAGCTCAACAGGTCTTCTTTCCTCATTGATTCCGCCAAGCCCGCTCCCTTGGCTGTGGTTTCCGGATAGTAGACAGACAAGCTGGGAATTCGCTAATCCATTCATGCTACCAATTAGATGACGAGGCATTTGGCTACCTTAAGAGAAATCATACATCCCGCCGCTTACCTCGCTTGCTTGAATTTCTTCACTTTGGACATCTCGTAGCACCAAGTGTAAATCACATTAAGGCCAACATCCGCAGGACCATCGCAATGCTTTGTTTTAATTAAATGGGGCCGGATTCCTTTGTCCGCATTTCCTGAAGCCGACTGTTCGACGCCCGGAAGAGGCCCCGGCGGCCCATTCCCAACTGCCTCTCGACGGCAAGACGCTGACGACCCGCCTCCGCCATGGAGCGCCGAGCAGTCCACCGACAATGATTTGCCCGGATCGACCCCGTGCCTCGTCGAGCCAATCCTTTCCCCGAGGTTACCGATCCATTTTGCCGACTTCCCTTGCCTACATTGTTCCATCGACTGCAGGTCGCTCACCTTGAGATCTTTATGCGGTTATGAGTACGACCCGGCAGTGAACTCTGTCCTCCGGATTTTCGCCGGGCCGGGGCGCACTCTGACACCACGCGACGGCAGGGTCTTCCAGCCGCTTACCCTACCTACCGAGCCGCTTCTGTGGTGGGCAAAGCTGTTAAACGTAAAAGATAACTCTTTTCCGGCCCCCGCCGAATGCCTCCTGACTCCCTAACGTTGCCACCACGCCCTGGCTCGCATTTTAACCCGATTCCTTTGACGCTACGCAGCGCTATCGACGCTTCCCCGCCCCTTTAGGGATCGACTAACCCATGTGCAAGTGCCGCTTCACATGAACCCCTTTCGCCTTCAAAGTTCTCATTTGAATATTATTTGCTACTACCACTCAAGATCTGCACCGACGACCGGCCCGCGGCTCACGCCTCTGGTTTGGTAGCGACCGGGCCGCGCCTCTCCTACTCATCTGGGGTTCGGTCCTTGCCCCGACCCGGTATAGGGTCGCTTTTTTAGCGGGCCATCCATTTTCTGGGCTAGTTGATTCTAAGCAGGTGAGTTGTTACACACTTAGCGGATTTCTTGACTTCCATGACCACCGTCCTGTTGTCTTAATCGACCAACACCCTCATGTGGTCTAGCACACAAGAGTTCCAGAACCCAGCTTTCCTGGCTCATCCCGCACGCCGCCTCAAGTACTCAAAAAATGGCCCACTTGAGCTCGATTCGTGGCTGCCAACAAAAAGCAGCCACGGCCCTACCTATTTAAAGCCTGAGAATAGGGTCGAGGGGCGTTGCGCCTCGATGCCTCTAATCATTGGCTTTAATTGATGAACTCTACTGGGCGGCCCAGCCTATCCTAAGGGAAACTTCTGAGGAACCAGCCTACTGTATCTGCCTCGATTAGTCTTTCGCCTCTATACCCAAGTCGACGAACGATTTGCACGTCAGACGTCAAGGCCTCCACCGTAGTTTCTCCTCGCTCGCCCCGCCGCATAGTTCACCATCTTCTAGTCCCGATTGTGTATGTGCTTCACCGAACCCTTCACGTAAGCATCGGTCTGGTCATGGTGCTGCCCACGTATAAAGGTTCCCACCAATCGCCTCCTTATGCCTTACGCAAGGTTTACTTCCTCATTGACTCTCGCACACATGTCGTAATTCTTGGTCCGGTGGCTTCAAGATCAAGCCGAATGGGAGCCCACAGCCGACGCCGAGCGCAGCTTAGGCACGCCGAGACTCCGCGCGCCATCCACACCGGTGATGATGACGCCCGCGAGCATTTCGACACCGGCTTGGGGCCAATTATCACAATCCGCTGGCTTGCCAATGTCCTCGAAGTCGATCGGGCGGACCGCTTTCACTGCCCACATCCGACCGACACATCACGGCCTCATCCGCTTCCTCCCCGACAATTTCAAGCACTATTTCGACTTTTTTCAAAGTCCTTTTCATCTTTCTCGCAGCATTTGTTCGCCATCTGCCTCGCCAAGATTTAGCCTCGATCTGAATTTACCGCCTGATCGGGGCAGATTCCCAAACAACCCGACAGCGACAGTGCAGGTCCGGCACGACTGGCTTTCACCTTCTTCGCGCCCTTCCAGGGACTCAGTCTGGTCCCGCCACCGAGGACGCTTCTCCAGATTACTAATCTCGACGCCGAGGGCGACCGATTTTCATGGTGGGTTTCTTCCTGCTCGCCATACTGGAATCTTGTTAGCTTTTTCTCCGCTTATTGATATGTTAAACTCACGGTAGCCCCGCCTCGACTCGAGGTCTCGCTGAGCGCCCGTGGACGCTGCAGGTCTGGGAGTCCGACCTGGCTGTCCGCGCGATCGTCTCGAGCATCGCCATCCACCATTTTGTCGCGACGAGTCAGGGCCGTGACTCGATTTTTCAACCAGCCACGAGACGATGCTCATGGAGGTCAAGATTCACCTCGCAAGACGCACGTGAGGCGTTTGCATTTGGGGTAACGATGTGTGACACCTTAAGGTGCGTGTCACGCGCCTAATGGCTTCTAAGCACCCTATGCTCAAAGACTACGGTTCACTGGATTCTCGCACTACACCTGGCACGTGATTTCGCGGCCGCTCTTCATCGATGCAAGAGCCAGATATCCGCGTCGGTGAGTCATTTTTGTATGTTGTGTGTCGTGCGCGTCCGGGGTCGCCTCCGGCCCAAGACGTGACCTTTGGGTCAGCTTGAAGTTCCCGCACGGCCGGCTCAGGTTTCAAGCAGTGAGCGGGCGACTGGGCCTCCGCCACGGCCTGGGAGGACCTGGTCGGTGTTCGGAACAGCCTCGAGCCACACTCGATCAACTTGTCCTCAGGTGATGAACCAAGTTCGCTTGGCTGAACTTGCTGCGAGTAAGCAACCACAATGATCCTTCCACAGTTCACCTACTGAACCTTGTTACGACTTCTCCTTCCTCTAAATGATAAGGTTCAAGTGGATCTCTCTCACCAACGGCAGCGAACCGCCTATCGCCGCCAAGAATCCGAACACTTCACCCACCATTCAATCCAGTAGGAGCGATTTGGCAGTGTGTACAAAGTATGTGGACGAGTCAACGCCGAGCCGATGACCAAGCTACTAGGAATTCCTCGTCAAGACCAACAATTGCAATGATCTATCCCCATCACGATGAAATTTCAAAGATTACCCGGCCTGCTCCGGCCAAGGCCAGACTTGAATACATCAAGATGCTGCGGCGCCCGTAATATCTAAGGGCATCACAGACTGTTATTGCCTCAAACTTCCGTGGCCTAAGCGCCATAGTCCTCTAAGAAGGGGCCGCAGGGTTACCCTGATAGCTATTTAGCAGCCGAGGTCTGCGTCGCTAACGGAATTAACTGCATAAATCGCTCCACCAACTAAGAACCACCATGCACCACCACCCATAGAATCAAGAAAGAGCTCTCAGTCTGTAATCCTTACTATGTCCTGACCTGCAAGTTTCCCCCCGTGTTGAGTCAAATTAAGCCGTGCTCCACTCCCCGGTGGTGCCCTTCCGTCACACCCTTTTAAGCCTTCAGCCTTTGCAACCATACCTTCCCCGAACCCAAAGACTTTTGATTTCATAAGGTGCCGAGTCCTAAAAGCAACATCCGGCCGATCCCCGGCTCAAGATCGCTTATGGTTGAGACTAGACGGTATCCGATCGCCTTCGAGCCCCCAACTTTCGCTTTTGATTAATGAAAACATCCTTGGCAAATGCTTTTCAGCTTGTTCGCTCCTTTCATAAATCCAAGAATTTCACCTTTCGACTATGAAATACAATGCCCCCCCGTCCCCTTGTTAATCATTACTCCGATCCCGAAGGCCAACACAATAGGATCAGAATCCCGTGGTGTTATCCCATGCTAATGTATCCAGAGCGCAGGTTTGCTTTGAGCACTCTAATTTCTTCAAAGTAACAGCACCGAGGCACGACCCTACCAAGCGCCGTGAGCGCATCGCCGGTAGTGGGACGAAATGACCTGGTGCACACCGTAGGCTTTACCGATCGACCAAACCCAAGGTCCAACTACGAGCTTTTTAACCGCAACAACTTAAATATACGCTTATCGAGTTGAATTACCGCCGCCGGGCACCGCACTTGCCCTCCAATGGATCCTCGTTAAGGATTTAGATTGTACTATTCCAATTACTGCACTCAATGAGCCCTAAGTATTGTTATTTATTGTCACTACCTCCCCGTGTCGATTGGGTAATTTGCGCCGCCGCCTTCCTTGATGTGGTAGCCGCTTTCTCAGGCCCCTCCTGAATCGAACCCTACTCCTCCGTCACCCGTCACCACCATGGTAGCCACTATCCTACCATCGAAAGTTGATAGGGCAGAAATTTGAATGATGCGCCGCCGCACAAAGGCCGCGGCGATCCGACGAGTTATCATGAATCATCAAAGCAACAGGCAGAGCCTCGCCGACCTTTTATCTAATAAATGCATCCCTTCCAGAAGTCCGGGTTTGTTGCACGATAGCTCTAGAATTACTACTAAGTTATCCGAGTAAAGAGATACCATCAAACAAACTATAACGATTTAATGAGCCATTCGCAGCTTCACAAATTAGTTCATACTTACACATGCATGGCTTAATCTTCGAGACAAGCATATGACTACCGGCAGATCAACCAGGTAGCATTCGCAATGACTCAAGACGTGGCGCTTGGTGCTGCCGACGCATGGTCGACATGTGACCTTGGCCAAGGCAGGTGTCATTCAAGGCAACCGAGATTTTGAGGAACGCAATGGGGCACCAGACCCCGCCGCCGCATGCACCGTATCCAAAAGAATAGTCACAAGACGTGCCGCTGTGAGGCCGACGAGCCCGACGTGGACCGCGTATGCGGACTTCGAGATCCCCCCGACTCCCGGGGGGCCCGGAAGGAACGCAGTGCTATGCAATTCAAACCCATACCGCTTTTGGTAGGTAGGCAACACAGAACCGACAAGACGCCCCAACGCCATAGAGGCGAAGGTGACGATTGATGATGATGAGGATGCATGTCGACTGCCTCGTGCACAAGCACGAGCCGCATAACAAAACATCCCGAGCACAACTCACACGCCTGCTCGCTTATAACCCAACACCACCGAACGAACCACACCCCCCGCAATGCCGAGAGGCATGCAAGCATATGGAAGCACGGTGGCGCCAAGCCTGCATCGCTAGGCATGTATGTAGGAGACCCGCCTAAACAAGAGCAAAGCAGTGGTGCCCACCTAGTCGCCCTTCCACAAAATAAAACCAAAGGGACCGGGCGAGGGTCGCACTAGAAGAAGAGGCACACCATGCCCATTTTTGCTTTGACAACGAACGGTGCCGGGGGAGGAGGCAGCGCTAAGCCTTCACAGCAAACGATGCCACGGGAGGAGGCAACGCTACATTGTTGGTCAAGGAGAAAAAAAGACGCCGCACCGAGCACAAGAGGGGCGGGGTGGCTCGGGGAGAAAAGAAAACACTCGTGCCGAGTGCACGAGGAGGATGGGATGGTGGATGAGAAAAGAGACGCTGGCGGTGCCGAGCACACGAGGAAGGGATGATGCCCCAACCCCGGCTGGCTTAGATTTTTAGGAGGGAGGGAGGATGGATGATGCCCCAACCCCGATCGGTTTAGAGTTTGCCAGACGGGATGATGCCCCAACCCCGATCGGTTTAGCCAAGGCCCACAAAGAACACATAAAGCAAGAGTACTGACCCCCAAGAGTGTGATCCAAGAAAAATCGAAGGGACAAATATAAAATTGAGGGACCATGGATCACACAAGAGGCGCTGCCCAAGCATCGCTGGTGTTAGACCAAGACCAACCCGGTGGTTTTCATCGGTGTGTATGTATGAGACCGCAGACGGTACACGGTTAGTCAATGTTGTTGGGTCGCTGGTGGCACCACCAACCGATTGCTATCACTGACAATGGGTAGAACACCCACGCCGAAAGCATGTCGACGGGGGTGTATCGCCTACCGACAGAGATTTGGCGACCCGCCCGACACTTCAAACAAGCGGCAACGCCGTTGAGAATTCTTCCGCACGGGCCGAGAATCACCCAAGAAAAGCATTGCCCAAGCATCACTGGTGCTAGACTAAGCCACGCCACGAAACCCACAAATTTCCGAGGGACGCACCAAAAAATCTACCGAGTTCGCCAAGATTCTCAAGGCTGGATGATCAACGAATTAATCACCCAAAACCATGGGAAAATAACCCACAACAAGCATGGGAAGGCTTGTGTGAGCGTGGAGGAAGTCCCATGGAAGTCCCGCACCAACCACTGTGGGCGTGGTTTGAGCGAGGAGCAGCCCCCCTATAATAGGATAATATGCAAAACCAAAATTGCATGCAAGAGATACCTTTTTTTTGAAAGAGATATAAGTCCAAAATCGGACCTAGAGGTCGAATTTTGGTGAGATTTTTTGCAGGATTGCCTAGAATAATCATATCTCTTCGTCCACCAAGTTACAGAATTTTTTGACGAGGGAATAATTTTAAAAAAAATTTTAAAGTGGCTAAAATACATAAAATCGGGAAAAATGGAAAAGGGTACCTAGAGATCGAATTTTGGCGTAGTTTTTTGCAGGAACTCGCACAATAATATAACCAATGTGTCCACCAAATACGAAAGCCATTGATAAGGGATTGATTTTAATGATTTTTAACCAAAACTGGCAAAACGCAAAAAAATCCTAAAAAATGGAGGATGAAGTGCGTCAATCACTGCCTTCCCAATGTCATCGGGTCTAAGGAAAGTATTTTGACACGAAGAGTGCTAAGTTTTACGGCCAATGGCTAAGTTTTGGCACCAACGCCAAGTTTCTGACCACGTTTTTGGCCCCGTGGCTAAGTTTTTGGCACCGTGGCTCAAAATCTGGCTAAGTTTCTGACCACGTTTTTGGCACCGTGGCTGAAAATCTGACCACGTTTTTGACCACGTTTTTGGCACCGTGGCTGAAATTCTGACCACGTTTTGGCACCGTGGCTCAAAATCTGGCTAAGTTTTCTGATCACGTTTTTGGCACCGTGGCTGAAATTCTGACCACGTTTTGGCACCGCGGCTCAAAATCTGGCTAAGTTTTCTGATCACGTTTTTGGCACCGTGGCTGAAATTCTGACCACGTTTTGGCACCGCGGCTCAAAATCCGCTAAGTTTTCTGATCACGCTTTTTGGCACCGCGGCTGAAATTTGACCACGCTTTTGGCACCGCTGCCAAAATCTGGCTAAATTTTCTGACCATGTTTTTGGCACCGTGGTTGAAATTCTGACCATGTTTTGGCACCGCAGCTCAAAATCAGGCTAAGTTTTCTGACCAAGTTTTTGGCACCGTGCCTGAAATTTGACCACGCTTTTGGCACCGCTGGCTCAAAATCCGCTAAGTTTTCTGATCACGCTTTTTGGCACCGCGGGCTGAAATTTGACCACGCTTTTGGCACCGCGGCTCAAAATCCGGCTAAGTTTTCTGATCACGCTTTTTGGCATCGTGGCTCAAATTCTGACCACGCTTTTGGCACCGCTGGCTTGTAAAAATCCGGCTAAGTTTTCTGATCACGCTTTTGGCACCGTGGCTGAAATTTGACCACGCTTTTGGCACCGAGGCTCAAAATCCGCTAAGTTTTCTGATCACGCTTTTGGCACCGTGGCTCAAAATCTGACCACGCTTTTGGCACCGCGGCTAAAAATCCGCTAAGTTTTCTGATCACGCTTTTGGCACCGTGGCTGAAAATCTGACCACGCTTTGGCACCGTGGCTCAAAATCTGCTAAGTTTTCTCGATCACGCTTTTGGCACCGCGGCTGAAAATCTGACCACGCTTTTGGCACCGTGGCTCAAAAACTGCTAAGTTTTCTGATCACGCTTTTGGCACCGTGGCTGAAATTCTGACCACGCTTTTGGCACCGTGGCTCAAAATCCTGGCTAAGTTTTCTGATCACGCTTTTTGGCACCGTGGCTGAAAATCTGACCACGCTTTGGCACCGCGGCTCAAAATCTGGCTAAGTTTTCGATCACGCTTTTGGCACCGTGGCTGAAAATCTGACCACGCTTTTGGCACCGCGGGCTCAAAATCTGGCTAAGTTTTCTGATCACGCTTTTGGCACCGTGGTTGAAAATCTGACCACGCTTTTACCACGCACCGTGGCTCAAAATCTGGCTAAGTTTGATCATCACGTTTTTGGCACCGGGCTGAAAATCTGACCACGCTTTTGCACCGCGGCTCAAAAAATCTGCTAAGTTTTCTGATCACGTTTTTGGCACCGTGGCTGAAAATCTGACCACGCTTTGGCACCGCGGCTGAAAAATCTGACCACGCTTTTTTGGCACCGTGGCTCAAAATCTGCTAAGTTTTCTGATCACGCTTTTTGGCACCGCGGCTGAAAATCTGACCACGCTTTTGGCACCGCGCGGTTAAAAATCGCTAAGTTTTCGATCACGCTTTTGGCACCGCGGCTGAAATTCTGACCACGCTTTTGGCACCGCGCTAAAAATCTGGCTAAGTTTTCTGATCACGCTTTTGGGCACCGTGGGCTCAAAACCGCTAAGTTTTCCGATCACGCTTTTGGCACCGCCTCTGAAAATCTGACCACGCTTTGGCACCGCTGCTAAAAACCTGGCTAAGTTTTCTGATCACGCTTTTGGCACCGTGGCTGAAATTCCACCACGCTTTGGCACCGTGGCTCAAAATCTGGCTAAGTTTTCTGATCACGCTTTTGGCACCGTGGTCAAATTCTGACCACGCTTTGGCACCGCCAAAAAATCCGGCCAAGTTTTCTGATCACGTTTTTGGCACCGTGGTTGAAATTCTGACCACGCTTTTGGCAAGATCATGCAAATTTAGCCACATTTTTGGCCCATGGCTCAATTTGTGGCTAAGTTTGATCACGTTTTTGTCACCGCTTCTCAAATTCCTATAACGCTTTTGGCTCGTGATCATTTTTTGGCTAAGTTTGTTACCATGCTACATTTTTGGCACCATGGCTTAAAATTTTGTCCAATTGGTACCTTTGTAGCCTCAATGACGGAACGCAAAGAAAATGATGAAAATTTAGGAATGGTTGGGAGGGACGAATCAAAGCGACAAGGGCTGAATTCAGTGGATCGTGGGCAGCAAGGCCACTCTGCCACTTACAATACCCCGTCAGCGCATTTAAGTCGCCCGCAAAGGATTCAACTCGTGTCCGATGGAATTGCGCTCATGGCGTCTTACAAGGCTAATCTGCCTTGGTAAGGTTCACCAACCAAGACGTGCCTGGGGCCTAACCCCTACTGCTCGGCAACGAACGACGGGCGACGCTGCCGCTTTAGCCCTGATTCTGACTTAGAGGCTGCTCAACATAATCCAACGATCTAGAAGCCACACAACTGGCTTTTTCAACCAAGCCGATGACCACCAGCGAATCAACGGTTCCTCCGCACTAGGTTGAATTACTATGCATACACTGCCATCACGTAGGGTAAAACTAACTCGCTCACTGGCCTAAACCCACGTTCCCTATTTGGTGAACAATCCAACACTTGCGAATTCTGCTCACAATGATAGGAAGAGCCGACATCGAAGGATCAAAAGCAACGTCGCTATGAACGCTGGCCGCCACAAGCCAGTTATCCCCGTGGTAACTTTTCCGACACTCTAGCTTCAAATTCAAGGTCTAAAGGATCGAGTAGGGCCACGCTCACTGCCTCAGACTGTGACCGGAAATCAGAATCAAACGAGCTTTTACCCTTTTGTTCCACACGAGATTTCTGTTCTCGTTGAGCTCATCTTAGACACCTAAGTATCTTTAACAGATGTGCCGCCTAAAAACTCCCCACCGACAATGTCTTTCCGCCTTGATCGACCAAATTTAAGCCAGCCTTTGGGTCCAAAAGAGGGGGCAAATACCTCCGATTCACTTTAATAAGTAAAATAACGTTAAAAGTAGTGGTATTTCACTTCGCTGTTTCCAGCTCCCACTTATCCTACACCTCTCAAGTCATTTCACAAAGTCGGACTAGAGTCAAGCTCAACAGGTCTTTTTTCCGCCGATTCCGCCAAGCCTGCTCCCTTGGCTGTGGTTTCGCTGGATAGTAGATGTGATGCTGGAAATCTCGTTAATCCATTCATGCCGCTACTAATTAGATGACGAGGCATTTGGCTACCTTAAGAGAGTCATAGTTACTCCCGCCAAGCTTCCCGCTTTGTTGAATTTCTTCACTTGACATTCGTGAAAGCACCTGGTGCAGAAATCACATCAAGTCAACAACATCCGCAGGGGACCATCGCAATGCTTTGTTTTAATTAAATGGCCGGATTCCCTTTGTCCGTACTCAGCCTGAGTCGACTGTTCGACGCCCGAAGAGGCCCCGGGAAGGCTGCCCTTAATCCGTCCGATTACCAAGACGCTGACGATTTACCCGCCATGAAAGAGCTGAAAGTACCCACCGATAAATGACGGGTTGCCCTGGACTGGGACCCCGTGGCTCAAAATGAGCTAATCCTTTTCCCGAGGTTACTTGATCCATTTTTTGGTCCCTTTGCCTACATTGTTCCATCGACTGCAGGTTGCTCACCTTGGGAGACTGTCATCTGGCCTGGTCCTTGTCCCCGACTCACGAGTATAGGTCACGCTTAGGGCCATCCATTTTCTGGCTAGTTGATTCTAAGAGTGAGTTGTTACACACTCCTTAGCGGATTTCTACTTCCATGACCACCGCCTCGTCGTCTTAATCGACCAACACCCTTTCATGGGTCTAGGTTAGCCAAGCAATAAGCAATCAGCACCGCAACCTGCCTGCTCATCCCGCACGCTGCCTGCTTACCAAAAATGGCCCACTTGAGCTCTCGATTCAGTGGCGCTGCTCAACAAAGCAGCCCACGCCCTGCCCCTACCTATTTAAAGTTTGAGAATAGGTCGAGGGCGTCATGCGCCCGATGCCTCTAATCATTGGCTTTTACCCGATGAACTCGCCTGCGGCTCCAAAGCTTTATCCCGAGGGAAACTCTGAGGGAACCAGCTACTGATCTGCCTCGATTAGTCTTTTCGCCTCTATACCCAAGTCGATTTAACGATTTGCATCGTCAAGATCGCTGCTGCCTCCACTGAAGTTTCTCTGCTTCGCCCCGCCAGCATAGTTCACCATCTTTCTGGGTCCCGACAGTATGCTCACCCGAACCCTTCACGTAAGATCGTGGCCTGGCATGTGGTGCTGCCTACATGATAAAGGTTCCCACCAATCAGCCTTCCTGCCTTACTTAAGCCATTTCCGCCTGCTGACTCACACACATGTCGACTCTTGGTCCGTGTTTCAAGATCTGCCGAATGGGAGCCCATGGCCGACGCGGAGCTGCAGTAGCTTAGGCACGCCGAGACGCTGCAAGGCTGCCATTCACAATCGTGATGATGACGCCCTGCGAGCATTTCGACAGCCCAAGCTGCCACCATCACAATCATGCTTGCCAATGTCCCGAAGTCGACGGCAGGGACCGCCACTGCTCCACATCCGATCGGGACACATCGACGGCCCTCTATCCGCTTCCCTCCCGACAATTTCAAGCACTATTTGACTCTTTTCAAAGTCCTTTTCATCTTTCTCAAGCAGATTTGTTCGCTATCTGCCTCTCGCCAAAGATTTAGCCTCGACTGAATTTCTACTCGCCTGATCGGGGCTCGCATTCCCCAAAACAACCCGATCACGATAGCCTGGCGCGCACAGGTCCGGGCACGACGGGGTCTCACCTTCCGCGCCTCTGTGGGACTTGGGCCCATGCCCGCCACCGAGACGCTCTCCAGACATAACTCTGACGCCGAGGGCTACCGATTTTCATGGTGGGCTCTTTCCCTGCTCGCTGCAAGCATTAGGGGAATCTCAGTTAGTTTTTTTCTCCGCTTATTGATATGTTAAACTCACGGTAGCCCCGCCGACCCGAGGTCTCGCTGGGAGCGTCCCGTGACGCGTAGGGCTCGTGGGAGTCCGACCTGTCTGGGTCCGCACGATCGGTCTCGAGCATCGCCATCCACCATTTTGTCGCGACGAGCCGGGCCGTGACTCGATTTTCAACCAGCCACGAGACGATGCTCAGTGGAGGTCAAGATCCACCCTCGCGCACGCACGTGAGGCGCTTTGCATTGGGGTAACGAGGTGACACCCAGCAGCGTGTTCTCGCCTAATGGCTTCAAGCGCAACTCATGCTCAAAGACTCGATGGTTCACTGATTCTCGCACTCACACTAGTATCGCATTTCGCCACGCTCTTCATCGATGCAAGAGCCGAGATATCCGCTGCTCGAGAGTCATTTTGTATGTCAGGTGTCGTGGCAAGGTCCGCTGGTCGCCGCCTCCCTGCCCGCCAAGATCGCACTTTCAGCTGGAAGTTCCTTTCGGCGCACGGCCGGGTTTGTGTTTTGGGCGGTAGGAGGCATGTGGCGGCCGCCCGCCAGCCTCCTGCCTGGGAGGACGGGCCGGTGTTCCGAGAATGCCTCCAGCCCCATCGAACTTGTCCTTGCGGATGAACGGGTTCGCCATTTAACTTGTTGTGAGGCAACGACAATGACCTTTCCAAGAGGTTCACCACGAAATTTTGTTACGATTCTCCTTCCTCTAAAATGATAAGGTTCAGTGGACCACAACGTCGCGGGCAGCGAACCGCCCAATGTCGCCGCACCGAACACTTTCACCGACCATTCAATTCCAGAGGAGCGACGCGGTGTACAAAGGCGGATTTAGTCAACGCGAGCCGATGACCGCGCCATTGTCAAATTCCTCGTTGAAGACCAAATAACGGTAATGATCTATCCCCATCACGATGAAATTTCAAAGATTACCCGGCCTCCGCCGCCGCTGCCATAGACTCGATGAATACATCGCCAGAAGGCCACAGGCGGCCTGTAATATCCAAGCGGCATCACGCACCAAGTTATTGCCTCAAACTTCCGTGGCCTAAGCTACCATAGTCCCTCTAAGAAGCTGGTCGGAGGGTTACCTCCACATAGCTATTTAGCAGGCTGAGGTCTCGCTCGCTAACGGAATTAACCAGACAAATCGCTCCACCAACTAAGAACCATGCACCACCACCCATGAATCAAGAAAGAGCTCAGTCACAATCCTTACTATGTCCGACCTGGTAAGCTTCCCGTGGAGTCAAAATTAGCCGCAGGCCCACTCCTGGTGGTGCCCTTCCACAATTCCTTTAAGTTTCAGCCTATGACCATACTTCCCCTGAACCCAAAGACTTTGATTTCTCATAAGCGTGCCGAGTCCTAAAAGCAACATCCGCGATCCTCGGCCCAAGATCGCTTATGGCTGAGACTAGGACGGTATCTGATCGCCTTCGAGCCCCCAACTTCGCTCTGATTAATGAAAACATCCTTTGGCAAATGCTGCAGTTGTTCGCCTTCATAAATCCAAGAATTTCACCTCCGACTATGAAATACGAATGCCTCGACCGTCCCCCTCAATCATTATCGATCCCGGCCAACACAATAGATCGTAATCCTGTGGTGTTATCCCACGCTAATGTATCCAGAATAGGCTTGCTTTGAGCACTTAATTTCTTCAAAGTAACAAAGACCGGAGGCACGACCCGCCGCTAAGGCCAGGAGCGCATCGCGCAGAAGGGACGAGCGACCGGTGCACACCAGAAAGCGACCGATCGACCCAAATCCCAAGGTCCAACTACGAGCTTTTTTAACGCAACAACTTAAATATATACGCTATCGAGCCGGAATTACCGCGCCGGCCGGGCACCAGCATTGCCCTCCAATGGATCCTCGTTAAGGATTTAGATTGCAATTATTCCACCACTGCACCCAACGAGCCCGGTATTGTTATTTATTGTCACTACCTCCCCGTGTCGGTCGCACTTGCAATTTGGCGCTACCGCTGCCTTCCCTTGACGCGGTAACCGTGGCCCCTCTCCTAATCGAACCTAACCCTCCGTCACCAAGTCACCACCATGGTAGGCCACTATCCTACCATCAAAGTTGATAGGGCAGAAATTTGAATGATGTCAGCTGCAAAGGCCGTACATCCGACGAGTTATCATGAATCATCAAAGTGTCAGCAGTAGCCAAGGCCGACCTTTATCTAATAAATGCATCCTTCCAGAAGCTGTGGTTTGTTGCACGTATTAGCTCTAGAATTACTACTTATCCGAGTAGTAGATACCATCAAACAAACTATAATCTGATTTAATGAGCTATTCGTAGCTTTCACAGTCAATTAGTTCATACTTACACATGCATGGCTTAATTGAGACAAGCATAAGACTACTGGCAGGATCAACCAGGTAGTATTCATACGACTCGCACGCGAGCGTTGGTGCCGCCGACGCCAGATGGTCGATGCTGTGACTCGCCGCGTTGTCATTCAAGGCAACCGAGATTTCAGGAACGCAATGGGCACTGTGACCCCCGCTCGCCGCATGCACCGTATTCAAAAGAACAGTTCCACGACGTGCCGCTGTAGGCCGACGAGCTCGACGTGGACTGCTGCGGGACTGAGATCCTCGATCCCGCGGGCCTCGAAGGAACGGTGCTATGCAATTCAAACCCATACTGTTTTGGTAGGTAGGCAACACAGAACTGACAAGATGCCCCTGCAACGCCCATGTAGGCGAAGGTGACGATGATGATGATGGGATGCATGTCGACTGCTCGGCATAAGCACGGAAATTGCGATAACAAAACATCCCCGAGCACAACTCACACGCCTGCTCGCCATAACCCAACACCACCGAACGAACCACACCCCGCAATGCCGAGAGGCATGCAAGCATATGGAAGCATCTGGCGCCAAGCCTCGATCGCTAGGCATGTATGTAGGAGACCCGCCTCTAAACAAGAGCAAGCAGGAGTGCCCACCTAGTCGCCCTCTCCACAAAATAAAACCAAAGGGACCGGGAGGGTCAGACTTAGAAGAAGAGGCACACCATGCCCATTTTTGTTTTTGACAACCAATCCGCGTCAAAAGGAGGAGGCAGCGCGAAGTTTCACAGCAAACGACGCCACGGGGTGATAACGCTACATTGTTGGCCAAGGAGAAAAAAGACGCCGCACCGAAAGCACAAGAGGGGGGTGGTTTGGGAGAAGAAAACATGCCGAAAGGCCGAAAAAGAGGACGGGATGGTGGATGAAAAAGAGACGCCGGGCGTGTCGAGCACACGAGAAGGGATTTATGCCCCAACCCCTACTGCTAGATTTTTTAGGAGTGAGGAGGATGGATGACGCCCCAACCCGATCGGGTTTAGAGTTTGCCAGACGGGATGATGCCCCAACCCCGACTGGTTTAGCCAAGGCCCACAGCAACACATAAAGAAGAGTACTGACCCAAGAGTGTGATCCAAGAAAAATCGGGCGGACAAATATAAAATCGAGGACCATGGATCACACAAGGAGGCGCCGCCCAAGCATCGGTGTTAGACCAAGACCAACCCGTGGTTTTCATCGGTGTGTATGTATGAGACCGCCAGACGGTACAATGAGCCGCTATGTTGTTGGTCAGTGGGGCACCACCAACCGATTGCTATCACCTGACAATGGGTAGAACACCCACGCCGAAAGCATGTCAGACGGGGTGTATCGCCCAGCCTGACAGATTTGCGACCCTACCCGACACTAAACAAGGGCAACGCCGCTTGAGAATTCCTTCACGAATCACCCAAGAAAAAGCATTGCCCAAGCATCACTGGTGCTAGACTAAGCCACGCCACGAAAACCAACAAATTCTGAGGACGCACTAGTAACCTACTGAAAGTTCTGGCTTAAGATTCTGGGATGATCAACAATTAATCACCCAAAACCATGGGAAAATAACCCACAACAAGCATGGGAAGGCTTGTGTGAGCGTGGGAGGTCCCATGGAAGTCCCCAAGACCAACCACCTGTGGCGTGGAAATGAGAGGCAGCCTCTATAATAGGATACTATGCAAAACCAAAATCATGGTGTGAGATACTTTTTTCGAAGAGACATAAGTCCAAAAATCGGACCTAGAGGTCGAATTTGCGAGATTTTTGCAGGATTGCCTAGAATAATCATATCTCTTCGTCCCACCAAGTTACAGAATTTTTGACGAGGGAATAATTTTAAAAAAATTTTAAAGTGGCTAAAATACATAAAATCGGGAAAAATGGAAAAGGGTACCTAGAGATCGAATTTTGCGTAGTTTTTTGCAGGAACTCGCACAATAATATAACCAATGTGTCCACCAAATACGAAAGCCATTGGATAAGGGATTGATTTTAATGATTTTTTTAACCAAAACTGGCAAAACGCAAAAATCCGAAAATGGAGGATGAAGCGCTCGTCACTGCCTTCCCAATGTCATCAGGGCCTAAGGAAAGTATTTTGACACGAAGAGTGCTAAGTTTTACGGCCAATGGCTAAGCTGCACCAACGCCAAAGTTTCGACCACGCTTTGGCCCCTGCGGGTTAAGTTTTTGGCACCGCGGGCTCGACCACGCTAACACCGGGCTGAAAATCTGACCACGCTTGGCACCGCGGGTCTGGCTAACCGATCAATGCTTTTGGCCATCGCGGGTCAAATTGGCAACCGTGGCTCAAAAATCTGGCTAAGTTTTCTGATCACGTTTTTGGCACCGCTGGCTGAAATTCCCGACCACGTTTTGGCACCGCGGCTCAAAATCTGGCTAAGTTTTCCGACACGCTTTTGGCACCGGGTCGGGAATTCTGACCACGCTTTGGCACCGCGGCTCAAAATCCGCTAAGTTTTCTGATCACGTTTTTGGCACCGTGGCACCACGCGGCACCGGGCTGAAAAATCTGACCACGTTTTGGCACCGTGGGCTGACCACGTTTTGGGCACCGTGGCCTGCAATCCGCTTCCTCGATCACGCTTGGCACCGTGGCTGAAATTCTGACCACGCTTTAAGCACCGCGGCTCAAAATCTGGCTAAGTTTTCTGATCACGCTTTTGGCACCGGCTGAAATTTGACCACGCTGGGCACCGTGGCTCAAAATCCGCTAAGTTTTCTGATCACGTTTTGGCAATCGTGGCTGAAATTCCCACCACGTTTTGGCACCGCGGGCTCAAAAATCCGCTAAGTTTGATCACGTTTTGGCACCGTGGCTGAAAATGAATTCACGTTTTGGCACCGAGGGTTCGCAACTGGGCTGTTTTTCTCGATCACGCTTTTTGCAATCGTGGCTCAGTAACCGACCCACGCTTTGGGCACCGCCTAAAAACCGCTAAGTTTTCCGATCACGCTTTTGGCACCGTGGCTGAAATAATCCGACCACGTTTTGGCACCGAGGCCTGGCCCAACCGCTAAGTTTTCTCGATCACGCTTGGCACCGTGGCTTGAAAAATCTGACCACGCTTTTGGCACCGTGGGCTCAAAATCTGCTAAGTTTTCTCTGATCACGCTTTTGGCACCGCATGCAATCTGACCACGCTTTGGCACCGTACTGCAATCTGGCTAAGTTTTCTGATCACGTTTTTGGCACCGTGGGTCACCACGCTTTGGGCACCGTGGCTCAACCGCTGAAAATCTCGATCACGTTTTGGGCACCGTGGCTCAAAAAGACTGCGCTTAAGTTTTCTGATCACGCTTGGCACTGTGGCTGAAATTGACCACACGCTTTGGGTGAAAATCTGACCACGCTTTTGGCACCGCGGGCTCAAAAATCTGGCAAGTTTTCTGATCACGTTTTTGGCACCGTGGCTGAAAAAAACTGCCAAGTTTTCCACGCTTTGGCACCGCGGTCGAATGTAACTGCCAAGTTTTCCGATCACGCTTTGGCACCGTGGCTCAAAATCCGGCTAAGTTTTCGATCACGCTTTTGGCACTGCGGGTAGTAACTGACCACGCTTTAAGAATCCGCTGTAACCGCTAAGTTTTCTGATCACGCTTGGCACCGTGGGTGAAAATTCTGACCCACGCTTTTGGCACCGGATGCTGTAAATCGCTAAGTTTTCTCTGATCACGCTTTTTGGCACCGCGGCCTGCAACCCGCTAAGTTTTCTGATCACGCTTTTTGGCACCGTGGGCTGAAAATCACCACGCTTGGCACCGCGCTAAAAACGCCGATCACGCTTTTTGGCAATCGTGGCTGAAATTCTGACCACGCTTTTGGCACCGTGGCCTCAAAATCCCGCTAAGTTTTCTGATCACGCTTTTGGCACTGCGGCTGAATTCGACCATTTGGCACCGCTGCCCAAAATCTGGCTAAGTTTGATCACGCTTTTTGCACCGTGGCTGAAATTGACCACGCTTGCAATCACAAAATTTAGCCACATTTTTGGCCCATGGCTCAATTTGGGCTAAGTTTTCGATCACGCTTTTGTCACCGCTTTCTCAAATCCTATAACGCTTTTTGGCTCGCGGACTCATTTTTTGGCTAAGTTTGTTACCATGCTACATTTTCGCACCATGGCTTAAAATTTTGTCTAATTGGTACCTTTGTAGCCTCAATGACTCGAACGCAAAGAAAATGATGAAAATTTAGAATGGTCAGAGGACGAATCGCTTATTGCTGGCTGAATTCACGCGCAAAGAAGGCCACTGCCACTTACAATACCCCCGTCAAGCGTATTTAAGTCGTCCCGCAGGATTCAACTCTGTCAGTTCGATGGGAATTACGCCTGATATGCCTTACAAGGCTAATCGCTTCTGCAAGGTTCAATTAACCAAGACGTGGCTCCTGGGGGCCTAAACCCCTTACCGCTGGTCGGCAACTAACGACGGCGACGCTGCTGCTTAGCCCGGATTCTGACTTTCTAGAGGCGCTCACCATAATCCAACGACATCAGAAGCTTCACACATCGGCTTTTTCAACCAAGCGCGATGACCACCAGGCGAATCAATCTGCCTCCTCGCATCAGGGTTGAATTACTATTGCGACACCGCCAATCAAGCAGGTAAAACTAATCCTGTCTCACGACTGCCTAAAACCCAAAATTAACGCTCCCTATTGGTGGGTGAACAATCCAACACTTGGTGAATTCCCGCTCACAATGATAGAAGAGCCGACATCGAAGATCAAAAAGCAACGCTATGAACGCTAGGTCGCCACAAGCCGCTTATCCCTCAGGGTAACTTTTCCGACACCTCTAGCTTCAAATTCGGGCTGGTCTAAAGGATCGAGCAGGGCCACGCTTTCACTTCCGGTCAGATTCGTGACTGAAATCGAATCAAACGAGCTTTTACCCTTTTGTTCCATTACGATTGCTCGCTGAGCTCATCTTAGGACACCACCAAGTATCTTTTAACAGATGTGCCTCAGCCTAAAAACCCCCACTGACAATGTCTTCCGCCTGACGACCAAATTGCCAAATTGTCCAAAAAGAGGGCAATACCGCCCGATTCACGGACAAGAAAATAACGTTAAAAGTAGTTGTATTTCACTGGGCTGCCTCCAACTTATCCTACACCTCTCAAGTCATTTCAACAAAGCCTTACTAGAGTCAAGCTCAACAGGTCTTTTTCCTACCGATTCCGCCAAGCCCGCTCCTTTGGCCGGGTTTCGCTGGATAGTAGATAGGACAGGGAATCTCGTTCATCCATTCACCACTGGGGATGACGAGGCATTTGGCTACCTTAAGAGAGTCATACATTCATGATAATTACAAGGCTTTTGGTTGAATTTCTTCACTTTGACATTCGTAGCATCAAGGCGTAAATCACATTAAGGCCAACATCCGCAGGACCATCGCAATGCTTTGTTTTAATTAAAATGGGCCGATTCCCTTTGTCCGTACTAGTTCTGCGAAGTCGATCTGCTGACGCTCGGGAAGAGGCCCGGGGCCTGCTCTCCAACTGCCCCTCGACGGACGCGACGACCTGGCCCGCCATGAGAGCAGCTCGAGCGCCCATCGACAGCCGACGTTCGATCGACCCCGGGCCAAATTCGAGCCAATCCTTTTTCCCGAGGTTACGATCCATTTTCATTGACTTCCTCGCTTCTTACATTGCTCCATCGACTGCAGGTCGCTTCACCTGGAGACTGATGCGTTATGAGTACGATCGGCGTGAGGCACTCGTCCTCCTGATTTTCACGGGCGCACTCTGACACCACGCGACGTATGGTGTTTTCCAAATGGCTGACTTACCTCCGAGCTGCTTTCCAGGCGGGCAGGCCGTTAAACGTAAAAGATAACTTTTCTCGGCCCCGCCGACGCTCGACTCCCCTAACGTTGCTCGGCCACCACGTCCCTGCTCAGAGAATTTTAACCCGATTCCTTTCTGTAATGCTACGCAGTCACATCGATCAAGCCTCATTCCCTTAGACCCACTAACTCCATGTGCAAGTGCCGCTCACATGGAACCTTTCCCTCTTCTCGGCCTTCAAAGTTCTCATTTGAATATTTGCTACTACTACTCAAGATTCGCAGACCGACTTCCATCAAGCCCGCCGGCTCACGCTCGGTTTTGCAGAATGACCGCGCCTCCTACTCATCTGGCTCGGTCCTTGCCCCGACTCAGATAGGGTCGCTTACATTACGCCTCATCCATTTTCTGGCTAGTTGATTCGCAGTGAGTTGTTACACACTCTTAGCTGATTTCACTCCATGACCACTGCCCCTGCTTGCCTTAATCGACTCAACACCCTCATGGTCCAGGTTACAGAATAGAATCAGAACCTCAGCCTTTCCTGCCTCATCCCGCAGACGCTGCCTCTGCTTACCAAAAATGGCCCACTGAGCTTCTCTGATTCATGTGGCTGCAACAAAGCAGCCTCACGCTGGCCCTACCTATTTAAAGTTTGAGAATAGTCGAGGGCGCATAGCGCCTCACGCTCTAATCATTGGCTTTACCTGACAGAATCCGCCTCACGGCCCACTATCCCGAGGGAAACTTCTGAGGAACTGCAGCTACCAGACGGCTCGATTAGTCTTCGCCTATACCTAAGCCGATCTAACGATCCAGACGTCAAGATCGTCATGGCCTCCACCAGAAGCCTCCTCCCTGGCTCACTCCGCCGTGCATAGTTCACCATCTTTCTGTCCCGACACGTATGCTTCCTCACCAACCCTTCACAGTAAGATCGTGGTCTCCTATGGGTCGCTGCCCTACGCATAAAGGTTCCCACCAATCACCTTCCTCATACTTACTTGCCCATTTCCGCCTGCCGATCAGACATGCTCTGACTCTTTGGTCCGTGTTTCAAGACGCGCCGAACTGTGGAGCCCACTGCCGACGGAGCGCCAGCAGTGCTTAGGGCACGCCGGAGATCTGGCAACTGCCATCCACAATCGTGATGATGATGCCCGCATGAGCATTTTCGACAACTGCAAGCCTGGGGCCACCATCACAACCATGTTTGCCATGTCCCGAAGTCGACGCATGACCTGGCCACTGCCTCCACATCCGACCTGACACATCGCCGGCCCCCATCCGCTCCCTCCCGACAATTTCAAGCACTATTTGACTCTCTTTCAAAGTCCTTTTCATCTTTCTCCGCAGACTTGTTCGGCTATCTGGCTCGCCAAGATTTAGCCTCGATCTGAATTTACTCGCCCTGATTGGGGCAGATTCTCAAACAACCCGACTCATTACAATACCGTAGCGACAGGTCCGGCACGACGGGGCTCTCACCTTCTTCCGCTCTCCAGGACTCTCAGTCTTGCCCGCCACCGAGGACGCTTTCTCCAGACTATAATCTGACGCAGGCGAATGCATTTTCATGCATGGGTTTTCCTTGGCTCGTCATTAGCATTGTGGAATCCTTGTTAGTCTTTTCTCCGCTTATTGATATAAAGCTTAACCTCAAGCGTAGCCCCACCGACCCGAGGTTCATTGGAGTCTCGTGATCGCAGGCCTGGGAGTCCGACCTACGCTGCCCCGCTGACTTGGTCCTCGAGCATCGCTTCATCCACCATTTTGTCGCGACGAGCTCGACGTGACTCCATTTTTCAACCAGCCACGAGACGATGTCATGAGGTCAAGATCCACCTCGGCAGACGCACGCGAGGCGTTGCATTGGGTAATCGACGCGTGACACCCAGTGCAGCGTTCTCGCCTAATCGGCTTGCAGCGCAACTTATGCTCAAAGACTCGACGGTTCACGGATTCTGCAATTCACACCATAGCATCGATTTCGCCACGCTCTTCATCGATGCAAGAGCCGAGATATCCGTTGCCGGTAGTCATTTTGTATGTCAGGTCGGGCAAGTCCGCGCTGGTCGCCGTGCCACAAGATCTGACTCATCAGCTGAGTCTCTACAGCACGGTTTGCCTGAGTTTCGGAGCCAGATGAGGCGGGCATCATTTCTCGCCATAGCCTCTGCTCGGAGGATTCGTGTTCCAGAACAGCTCCCCGAGCCAGCTCCGATCGAACTTGTCCTCGGATGAACTGTTCACGGCCGAACTTGTCATGAGGCAACGACAATGATCCTTCACAGTTCACCTACTGAAACCTTTGTTATGATTTCTCCTTCCTCTAATGATAAGGTTCAAGTGATTTCACAACGTCAGCGGCAAATGAACCATCGCCGCACATCTCAACACTTCACCGACTATCTAATCTAGAGCTACAAGGTGTACAAAGGGATAGGATCGTAGTCAACGAGAAATGACGACTGCCATTAGTAGAATCTCGACAAGACTAACAATCGCAATGACTCATCCCATCACGATGAAATTTCAAAGATTACCCTGCCCGTCGGCCAAGGCTATGTACTGCTGAACATCACTGCGCCTAACATCTAAGGCATCGACGCACTGCTATTGCTCCAAACTTCCGTGGGCCTGATGCCATACCTCTTAAGAATCGTCAGGAGTACTACTCATGAGCTATTTTAGCAGGCCGAGGTCTCGTCATAGACCAATTAACTGCATAAATCGCCCACCAACTAAGAACGACTATGCACCACCACCCATAGAATCAAGAAAGAGCTCTCCTACCATTAACTTACTATGTCCGACTCAAGTTTCCTGTCGAAGTCAATTGGCCGCAGTTCCACTCCCCTAAGTGGTGCCTCTTCACACCTTTTGTTTCAGCCTCCTTTGCGACCATACCTCCCTGAACCCAAAGACTTTGATTTCTCATAAGGTGCCAGAATGAGTCCTAAAAGCAACATCCGCTGATCCCCGGTCGGCATCGCTTTTACGTCGGACTAGATTCGTGATTCCGATCGCTTTCGAGCCCCCTCAACTTTCGCTCTTGATTAATGAAAACATCCTTGGCAAATGCTTTCAGCTTGTTCGCCTTCATAAATCCAAGAATTTCACCTCTCGACTATGAAATACGACGCCTGACCGTCTCGGTTAATCATTACTCCGATCCCGGGCCAACACACAGATCGAATCCCGGGTGGGCGTTATCCCATGCTAATGTATCCAGAGCGTAGGCTTGCTTGAGCACTCTAATTTCTTCAAAGTAACAGCACCGATAGTACCCACTCCGGCCAGTTAAGGCCAGGAGCGATCGCTTCTACAGGAAGGGACGAATGCCGACAGCGAGCACACCGTAGGCTAATCTGATCGACTCCAACCCAAGGTCCAACTACGAGCTTTTAACTGCAAGAACAACTTAAACATACGCTGATCGAGCTCGAATTGCTGCCACAGCTTAATTCAGACTCTGCTCTCCAATGGATCCCTCAAGTGGGGATTTAGATTGCACTTTCATTCCAATTACCGTGACTCAACGAGCCCTAAGATTGTTATTTATTGTCACTACCTCCCCGTGTCGATTGCAATTTGCGCTACCGCCGCCTTTTCCTTGACGCCGTACCGCTCAAGCTCCTCTCCTGACCCGAACCCTAATTCGCCACCATTACCACCATGGTAGGCCACTATCCTACCATCGAAAGCTGAGAAAAGGCAGAATTGAATGATGCGTCGCCGCAGACAAAGGCCGTGCGATCCGATTTGAGTTATCATGAATCATCAAAGCAATGATGAGCTGCTCGATCTTTTATCTAATAAATGCATCCCTTTCCAGAAGTCGGGCTTGTTGCATCGATTAGCTCTAGAATTACTACGGTTATCCGAGTAGTGAGATACCATCAAACAAACTATAATTGATTTAATGAGCCATTCAAGTAGCTTCACAAATCAATTAGTTCATACTTACACATGCATGGCTTAATCTTTGAGATACATATGACTACCGTGATCAACTGTAGTATTCGCACGACTCTCAGACGTTGGCGTTGGTGCCGCCGACGCCAGATGGCTCGACATGTGACTCTTGGCCGTGGCAGTGTCATTTGATGCAACCGAGATTTTGAGAACGCAATGGGCACCAGTGACCTCGTCACTGCCCATGCACTGTGATTCAAAAAGAACAGTCCTCACAAGCGCAGCCGAGGCCGACGAGCCTCGACGTGGACTTGCGTATGTGACTTCAGATCCCCTATTCCCCGGGAGGCCCGGAAGGAACGCAGGCTATGCAATTCAAACCCATACCGCTTTGGTAGG
>JAENHJ010000389.1:0-16325 GCA_025330945.1 Mucuna pruriens | reverse complement strand
AGTCCTATTCGTGGGGGATATGTTTATTTAGAAACAAACAACTAATCTTTGAATGAGTCAAGACTTGTTCCACAAGCAGCAGCATTTTTCCAACAGAATATACGTATGTATCATTTGATTGATTGTTTAAAATTTTAGGATGGTGTGATTGCTGCCTGGAGAGGAAGCTCTGATGCTAATGCCAAGTCTCCTTTTGAACTGGTTGCGACACTAACTGGCCACACTAAAGCAGTGGTTTGCCTCACTGTTGGACGCAACATACTGTATTCAGGGTCTAAGGACCAAAGCATAAAGGTATATCTATTGTCACAATATACAGATTCGTTGGTTTATTTTTCTAAAACAAAATATATATTTATATTTTTGGACTTGTTTTCTTCAGTCGTGGGACTTGGATACATTACAATGTAAAATGAAACTGAACGACCACACTGGCATTGTCACATCCCTTATTTGTTGGGATGAATATTTGTTGTCAAGTTCATC
Organism: Mucuna pruriens; assembly: GCA_025330945.1. NCBI lineage: Eukaryota > Viridiplantae > Streptophyta > Magnoliopsida > Fabales > Fabaceae > Mucuna > Mucuna pruriens. The sequence continues at coordinate 15,839 of JAENHJ010000389.1, read as the reverse complement.
AGACTGCACAATTAAGGTTTGGGCTGCTGCTGAAGAGGAAACTTTGAAAGTGATATATACGCACAAGGAGGAAATGGTAAGTTACTTAACATGGGTCCATACATACATAAATAAGATTTTGATTGTATGCTTCATTTGTACTTATTACTTGTTTTATTTTGATTACAGGGTGTTGTTTCACTTTTTGGGATGCCCGACACAGAAGGCAAGCCAGTATTATTCTTTTCGTGCAAAGACAATTCAGTTCGCATGTATGAAATGCCATCGTAAGTACACTTTAATGAATTTACATGAATGTATGTATTTCCTTGCCACTGTAATATTCATATCTATCTTTACAGATTTTCAGAGAGGGGTCGTTTATTTGCTAAGAAAGAGGTTGCATCCATGGAGTTAGGTCCTGGTGGTCTCTTCTTCACTGGAGATGGGACTGGCTTGCTCATGGTGTGGAAATGGTTCGACCAATCCAAAGTGACACAATCTTCTTGAGACCTCTTCCTTTTTTTATTAACCTTTTCACCTTCATCCTCTCCTCTCGAGTCAGCAGTGAATATTATTAGACAAGATTGATGTTGTAATAGAATAGAAGCTTCGTATCACCCTTTCTTCTTCTTTTTCATGGGTTTTGGTTGATGTCTTCCCATGTTATAGTGTGCTGTAGATGATTGATGAGACTTGTGATGCCAACATAGTTGGGATCATATTTTTCATTGTGATGCTTTTTGCATGAAACCTTTAGAGTGAGGAAACAGAACCAGCCAGTGTGAGAATTTGAACCTTGCAACAGAGATGGCTTACACTCTGCCACCTACCTTCTTTCTCTCGAGTGATTTTTTTTAAGCATGTTAATTGTGTGTGCTGAATTTTGCCTTAACTCTCTGGATACAACTGTTTTACACATGCAGGAATGAAATGATCTAGGCCATATTTCTTATAAGCTAGAGCCAAATAAGCTGTCCAAAAACAAGCTGACCCTTGTCACCCTCTTTTGAGCCTAAATTGACCACTTTTTTCTTGCAGCTCACTACAAGCCGAGGCCAGAAAAACCATTCTTACCTCACCCTCGAGAAGTCGAGGAGCCGTGGAATCGTCTTGGGAGTGAGTTAGAATCAAGTGTGGAGGAAGTCTGGAGAGCACAATTTGGTCGAAAAGTAGCTGAAGATCCCGAAGCAAAAAAAAAAAAAGAGAAAAATGGAATGAAAGAAAAGAAAAGAACGCATTACAAAGTACACAAAAAATAGAAAACAGGCAGCTGAAATAAATAAGCTGAAATAAACAAAATCAGCAAGCTGCATGAGTAGAAGAAAGAAAGAATGAAAAACGGCAAGTAAACAAAGATCAAAGGAGACCACAAAGAACCGGGACTGCCCTCATACTGGTTACACTCACTCCCCATTGCTCCTCTCCTCCCCGTGGGCCCTGAAGCCAGTTTTCTTCCATCTATTCGACCCCTAACCTTAACCCCACAAGCCAGAAAAGTCCTAGTGATCATAACTGTCGTGTTTTGCAGGTGTAAGAGGAGAGCTCTGTCAAGATTTGGTAACACCAATTCCATGCAAAGCTGAGTGTAAACACAGCCCAGACACTTGAGAGAAGCGAGAAAAAAACATTGAGCATATGAGTAGAAGTTCTATCACTTTGATAGTTAGCTTTAGTTATTTGATAAGCGCGTTGAAACGACTAAATACACCATATATCAATTGATGTTGTAATAGAATAGAAGCTTCGTATCACCCTTTCTTCTTCTTTTTCATGGGTTTTGGTTGATGTCTTCCCATGTTATAGTGTGCTGCAAATGATTGATGAGACTTGTGATGCCAACATAGTTGGGATCATATTTTTCATTGTGATGCTTTTTACATGCTTACTTAAAAAAAATTGTATATTTCATGAGAAATTCTAATTCAATTTTTCACTTTTACATTTTGTTTATTCTTATTAGCATATCAATATAATTAATTGTTTTTTTGCCTTGATAAATATACTTTCTTTTGGATGAGAAACTAAGCTGTTTTTTTTTTGTTCAATTGATAGTGGGATCCCATCAAATTATTTTTAAGAAAGGTGGTTGTGTTTTTAAAATAAATAATTTTATATTTTATTATTTGTCTAATTAATTTAAATTTTATAATAATTGTGACACCCTTCTATCCTAAATACTTAAATTAAAATAATCAAGTAAGTAAAAAAGGAAGACAAGGTAATAGATAAAATCAAGGATAGTTAATTCGTATTACGCATAAAAGGTTCACATGGTCATTATCATGTTCAAACATTAATTACACATAAATTATTAATATTGATCTAAACAAGTTATTGATGTGTTTGACACATATTTCAAATATATAAATCCCTTTCATTTATGTATACATTTAATGAGTTATTGACATGTCCATCATTTTCAAATATTTAAAATACAAAAGTACGTATGAAAATACATAGAACCACTATTCTAAATCCCAAGTCCCGATGTCACACAAATCAGAGCAAGACCCCGTCTCTTCAAAACTTGGCCACCACGAGTGCCTTCAACATTACTTAAAACAAAACCACAGAAGAGTACGGTGAGAAATAACATTCAATTATATATAAATGCAGATAGTACCCCAAATCACACTCATTATTGTACCTAATTACTAACCATTAACAAATACTCAGATATCAATCACTCGTTCTATCGCATTCAAAATCAATCACATTTCATTCATGTTTACAAAATGCACATGCTCGCACAATGCATATACTCATCACCACACCTAAGAGTCTCGATTCGTAACTCCACACCATGGGCGAACCTCCTCAATCCCCTTAGTTATCACTAATGATGGCCACACCGTTAAACACCCCATATGACCAGTGTGTCGCACAATTAAATACCACCTATGGCCCGTGCGAAGACATTCTACACAGCCGTTAAACACCAACTATGGTCGGCGGGCGGGTCTCCTACATACATGCCTAGCGATGAAGGCTTGGCGCCACCCGATGCTTTCATATGCTTGCATGCCTCTCGGCATTGCGGGGTGTGGTTCGTTTGGTGGTGTTGGGTTATGGCGAACGCGAGGGCGTGTGAGTTGTGCTCGGGATGTTTTTGTTGTCTGACTCCGTGCTTGTGCACCGAACGATCAACATGCATCCTCATCATCATCAATCGTCACCTTCTGCCTCTATGGCGTTGGGGCGTACTATAAAAATAATTAGATATAAAAACAGAAAATAGATTGTTACAACTAAATTAAGTAACTGTAACAAAAAAAATTAAGTTGGATCACAAAATTAAAATGATTTTATTATCTTAATATTTATTTTGCAGATACAGGATATTGATCCTCATACTTCTTGCATCCTCATACCCACAACATAGTTCTCCAATCTGGTTGTAGTCTTCGTTGTCTTTGTGGTATGCTTGATGTTTCTGGCTCATTGAGTGTTGGATCTACATGTCCATTCTCTTATTCATAATTTTCTGGAATTATTGCAGGCTCTTTTTGAGCTTTAGAAGACCAATTCCACGTTCTTTCTTCCCCAAAGGTCACATCTCTCCTTATAATTACCTTCTTTGTGATCAACTTTTAAAGGGAATAGGCGATTAGGAGTCATTTTTACCTTAGCAACGAATCTCCCATTTTTGTCAATCAAGGTACAATAGCCATAGAGAATTTGCATGTTGTAGCCTTTTTTGATAATTGTCCCATGCTCAACAGATTGTGATGAAGACCACGAGCATAGAAAACATCAGAGATGAAAATTTGAGAACCATCCTTTAATTTGATAGCAATTCTGCCTTTCTCCAAAATCGGAATATTTGTATTATTTCCGAATTTCATGGTAGATTTTATCGTTTCATTTAGTGAGGAAAATAACTCATTTTTTTCACACATGTGGTTGCTGCAGCCTGTATCTAGATATCAAATATCTAGCATGGTTAAACACCACCAATGACCCATGCATATGAATGTCCCCATCATTAGTCCATCCTATTAAACACCACTTTTGGCCAAGTCCCCTATTAAACACCACATATGGCCAAGGTACTATAGCCACGTCTGGCTTCTCATGCATCTCATATCCATGCTCAATGCATTCTCATCTACATTCTCATTTTCAATATTCATACATCATTCACACAGTCCATAATCATGCCAAAATCATATCAATTTAGCCATCATTACCATAAATCATTTATAAGAACTGGAAACACACATAAAACGCCATTGAAATCCACCAATTTCACCATTACACAAAAGAGACCCAAATTGAACCTCAACCATGAATAACCATGAAAAAGTCAACTAATTAAAACAATTAACTATACAATTTCGAACGAAAATCACATTAAGACAAAACGTTAATCCAAGAATTTAATCCCCTTCAAATACCACAAGACATCATACAATAATAATTATTAATAATGGCCCTAGGAAAGACCCTACTGCTCTTTCTTATGTAAATGAAACTATTTGATAGAACTGACATCTCTGCATACTTGGAAGCATAATAATGAAGAAAACATGTTCATCAAAGTCATTCTTCTAGTTCCTTTGGAATTCCCTCTAGAAGTTTTCCTTCACACTAAAGGCAACTGATTACATTATCAATTAAGTCAATCAGAATCACAGTACACATTGACGAATCTTTTTTATCACCGATTAAAACATTTTTAGACCATAATAACCAAACAAATTTGAGAATTTATATCTTAGAGGGACTTAGGGATTACCCTCACTACCCGTACATCCTCTCATTCACATATAACCAAACTCATCTTCCCCGTGCCTTAGATGTGAAGAACAACGAGGATCTGATGCGACTCCAAGACCATCTGACCACTCTAACTCCTCCTCCTTGCAGGTCTACGTTCTCTCTCTTGTAGGTGGCTATCTGACGCGCAAAAGGGAAAACTGATTAACCCCTTTCAAATATTCTAGTTGGGTCGAGTCAACCCTAACCTGCCCATCAGCCTCCCATATTAATTTGATTAATTAAATTAATAAATGAAAATATTTAAAACTATCAGTTTATAAAACCATCAGTTCCTTTATTAAAATAAAATTAAATATAAATATTTAAATACTAAATTAATTTTCTGCCATCACTAAGAATAATAACAATAATAATAATATTTCAATTTCAAAATGTAATTATTTAATAAAATAATTTTCTACAATAATTAATAATTAAAATAAAATTGATAATAATAATAATAATGTAATTTATTTTCTAAAAAAATAATTAAATAATTTTTAGAATGTTATAATAATCACATTTAATTTTTTATCACAAACAAACGCACTTACATGGGATTTCTTTAACGAAATATTTTATAAAAGAATTGTAATGTAAGAAATACTGCAAAGCTAACATTTTCCATAAAGAAATAGAGAGGTAAATGATAATCATAATCACAATTTCGTACACAATGACAAGATCAACAAATTTCTACTCCACCATCTACATGGTTTCTAGATTCTTTTAGGCTTCTTTTGGTGAAAGGGAAACAACTAAGAAATAGGGAGGGGGAGAAGAAACAAGTGGGAAATAAAAAACCTAAGTATATATGTTTGGTAGAAGCAAAAAGGAGAGAGTAGGGAAATTGAGATGTTCCTCTTAAAAACAGCATAAAAATGAATAATAATTAAAAAGTGTACATATTTTTATAATTAATTTTTCTTTTGCAGCGGTTAAATCTAAAAAACTAAAAATTTATGAACGGACGATTTTAAATGTTCAAAATCATAATATTTCAAGTTTAAACTTGATTATCATTTAACAAGATTTAGTAACCAATTAAAGACTAATTTGAAGAATTTATATACAACTTAATTTATAATATAAGTATTTGAGAAGATGTTTAGAAAAATTTATAAAAAAATTTTATGACAGGTTCATAAAATGTTTTTAACTTATTTTTATAAGTTTCTCAAGATAATTTATAGAAATAACGCCTATAAAAAAAAACTCTTATTTGATTCTTGATGACCAAATATTTATAATATATATATATATTCTTTTATCTGTTTTTTTTTCTTTCTCCAATTTAAATATTTTATTTATTTACTTATTTAAATTAATGTAAATATTAATTTTTATACAAAAAATTATAAGTATTTATTGCTAGTAAACTTTTTTTTTGTTAATATATTTTCTTCCTTTTTTACTATAAAATATAATTAATTAAATAAATTTATATTGTTTTATGTTGCTAGTAATTTTGTTTCATACATTATTATTCATTTATATATATATTTTTATAAGTTCAATTTTTATAATAATTTATTATTATTCTATACCTATATTTATTTACATACGGTGAATTTTAAGTTTATATTATGATTTTAACATATATATCATAATTTATTTTTTAGTTGGGTTTTGATTATTAATATGTTAACTTTTAAAATTATAAATTGATAAGTGCATGGTAATTTTTTTTAATATTTTCATTCTTTTTTGTTTTAAATTTATGATACTTAAAATTCTGTTTTTTAAAAAGTTAAAAATAGATAAATGGTAATTAGTAATTTTTATTTTTATTATTTTTTTTATATATATATATATATATATATATATTAGTATAATAAATATTTAGTTACTTTTAAAATTTTTAATCTTAATTTATTTTTGTTTTAATTTTTAAAATAAGATAATATCTTATAAATATTTATATAATAATACATCCAAATACTTTAAAACTATATAAACGCTCATGAATATGTATATCGAAATATAAATAATTTATTAAATTTCAAGCACATAACATAAACACTTCTATAATAATAACTTTTTGAATAAGATTTTAATTAAGATGTTTTTTCAAAATAAGAAGGTTCCACATTGATTAATACATGAAAAAAAATCTATTAGATGGTTAATTTACTAATAATTTTATTTATTTTTTTTAATTTCTCCCTTTCATATTTCTTTTCAACTTCTCTTAAACCAAAAACGTCTTAAAATTTATTATACATTCTTCAAACTGCTATTTTTTTAGGTTTAACTTGAATTTATGTTGAACCATCGAACCATCAAGTTAAATTAACCTCAATTAAAAATATAATTTTAAAAAAATGTTAGATCCAAAAAAATAAAAAATAAAATCGATATTTTTAAAAATTAAATTACATGATGAAAATTCAAGTTTGTTTTTTATTATTATTTGAATAACGATTTTTATATAAAATACAAGCCGTGACATGTTTTAATATTACAAACATTAAGCTATTAATATACTTTTTAAAAAGTTATACTAGAAACTATAAGAAAAAATAGATTATCCTCCGACAGCGTGAGATTGTTGATTTTACAATAATTACTTTAAAATCATACTAATGTTGATTTATGATGGGATAAAAGGGTAAAATTGTTTTACCCTAGTGCATGACAATTAAACTCAAGTTTTGAATGCACACAATATTAGGATATATTTCATAAAATTATAAACTAGCAAACTGCAACATTTAAAAAAGAAAACATAAAAACTAAAGTAATTCAACTTAATTTAAAAAATAGTCCAATCTACATCCTTGCTATTTTCTAAGTGCTAACAAAATGTTAGCTAAAGTAATTATGTAACCAAAAGCCAAAATTGAAAATAACAAAAATATATAAAAAAAATTAAGCTAATGAGAGAAGAAATATATGACAAACAAATAAATAAAACTATGTTGCAATCAGGATCGCGACAGGGACAACACAAAGGAAAAGAAAATGAATGCAAAGGAATTGTACTAGTGTTTTTTTAGGGAAAACATTTGAAAAACCTTTGAAAGGATAAGGACGGTTTTAGAAAACAGATTTGGGTTCGAGAGTCGATTATGTATAAGGAAGGTATTTGCATCCTACGATGTTCGTCCTAATACGGTTACCTTTAATTAAACCAGTATGGTTTCAAAGTTATTGTTTTTACTCTTTTGGATTTATTATTGGGAAAGTAAAAATGTATTGTTTTTGTTTTTTAAACTTAACAAAAGTGACCTCTTGCTCCTAGTATCTCGTGGTGCAATTGAGAATTTAAAATTTATGTAATTCTAGAATTGGAGTATATCCTAGATGGTAATCGTAAATGTAGTTAAAAGATGAAAGAAGAGGTGCGTCCAAAGGATGGATAGTAATGGAGTGAATGACAGATATGACAGATAACGACAAACAGAAAAGTAATAGAGAAGGACGAGGACCCATTCGTTGGCTCCTGCGTCAAAAAGGACAATAGAGAACGAAACAAAAGTCACTCATTAGCACCTGCATCTAAAGAGACAACGAATAGAACAAAAACGAAAAAAAAAAAAAAAAACAGGAGTCACTTGTTGGCTCTTACGTTAGGAGAGCGACGGAGAATGAAAGGAATATGAGTCATTTCACCTAAATAGAAATGAACAAAAAAAGTCACTTATTGACATGTGTCCTATAGAAAACAAGAACAAACAATAGAAGGGAACATGAATCATTTGTTGGTTTCTATATCAAAAGGGTTAAGCATGTTCCTTATTTACTAGAACTAAGTACACATTTAAGTATGAAATAAACATGTTGTTTTCCCTTTCTTTGTAAAAAAAATGTCAAAAATTGACACTACATTAAAATAAAAATAAAAGGTTTAAATGTTCATTCGAAATAGGATTGGATATTATACATAATCGTCTCTATTCTAGTAAAGAGATTTAAATATTAATTTGTCACGTAACGAGAGATTAACTATTTGTATTCTAATTTTAATTATATAATTTTATTTAATTTAAAATTTTATTGATGTTAATTTTTATATATTTCATAATTTTTAAAATACTCTTATCATCCGTCAATAATATATCATGTATCTAATTATATATATTATGTTAACAAATACTTTATTTCTTTTGTTAAGAAAAAAGACTTTGGGGGATAACAACTATTTTAATGTAACATGTGAGATAACATAGTAGAAGAAATTCATTTATCAGTGACCGGTCAAAAATTCATTTTTAACCCTTGACCGTCTGCAACATTCTCGTAATCATAGCTAACCACCCATTTGTCACTACTTCGGATATTATTGTAATGAATTAAATATAATACTATATCATTATGAAAATGATGAGAAAGATTCTTCTAAAATATTTAAATTTTGGGTAGACTAAATTTAATAAGAAAAAACTTGAAAGACCCCTGCAACTACATAAAAGTGATAAAACCGAAGCTAAGGACGTGTGGCACCATTTTTTTTTATTAAGAAAATAATAAAGAAGATGGATAAAGGCATAAAAACAAAACCAATAAGGCTGGAATATTTTATAATGACACTAACTTACATCTAAATATGTTAGAGACAAACATAAAGAAAAATAAAACAATCACAGAACTCAATCATGACTATGAATAAAAATAAATAAATAATTTAAATATATTTTTAATCTTAATAAATATGATTTTATTTAATTTTAATTTTTCAACTTTTTGTTGATACTAGTTGTCTTAATTTTAAAGAGTTTTCATTATCACATAAAAGATAAAGATTTAAAAAAAATTAACTGTAGATATAATGATTGTATTTGATTTTAATTTTCAAAATTTTTTGAACACTTTTAGATCTTGTTAATTTTTTATAACTACTTTGATTCATGTTATTAAATGGAATTCCTTTATTGATAATGTGGTAATCATATTATAACTAATTGATTTTTCATTGTCATGTGAACTATTTGTATAACATAACACACGTAGTAATCAGGTTATAAGTGTTATTAAAAAAAATTTATCAATAAAATAAATAAATTTTAGTTTTAGTCTTCATAAGATTTAAATTTGATTTTGTTACTTAATTAATTTCTTTTATCTAATTTTAGTTTTTTTTAAAACTCAATTAAATGTAACAAAATGGTGGTTAGGCCTAGCAGGGCAAATCAAGGAGAAAAATGAGTAAGCCTAAGTTTTTATATGGGTCATGATTTTGTTGGTCCAAGCAAGACCAATTTGAATCTAATTTTTTTTTCTTAAAAATATCTAAATTTCTAAAAAAAATTAAAAAAAAATAATATCAAATCTAACGGCTCACCAACCTAATCTATCAAACTAGTCTTAATTTGTCACATCTAAACTCAACATCTTCTTCATCTATTTCTATGATTATTTCATTAATATCATTGCATGATAGAATTTTTACACTTAAAACTTTAATTTAGTAACACTGATAAACTTTACTTATACAAAGACAAAAAGAATATTTCTTTATTAATGATGTATTCTTTCTTTGGACATATTCTCTTACCCTATGCCTTTAGAAAATATTAAAGATGGTAAGACATTTAGTCTTCAAGTCAAATTTGAGATTTTTTTTCCAAACTAAGTTTAAGATTTTTATTGTTATACAATATCAATGAGAAAAAGATAAATATTATATTTTATCATTCTTTAAATAATTTTAGTACGTGAGTAATTAAATAAATTATATTTAAAAAAATTAAGATCATAGGATAAGTAGAAGAAGAATAATACATAAAGCATGTTGACGCTTGTTTACAGTAAAGTCCAACATACAGTCACCTTGATCAATAGCCTAACTTTATTACTAGTTTAACCAAGTGATGAACATAGATAGATTTCATTCGTCACCGGTGACTACAAAAAGAAGACCCTTTAGTTTTGTAGTATTCAATTTGTTAATCCTTTTGAAATGTAATACTCTTATTTTTTTACTATTATTGTTATTATAATTATTTTATTGAATAATTAGTTATTATATTTTATTATCTTTTATATAATTATAATTTATAAATAAATAAATTGTATTTAAAAATAAACTTAAAAATTAAATAATATCTACATTCAAATATAATTAACAGTTTTATATATTTAAAACATATTTAATAAATATTTTTAAAAAATAATATTTATATTTGAAAAACAATAACAAATAAATATTTATACAATTCGTGGTCTTCTCCGACATGGACTATCTAGGAGGAGTGGACGCAATTTGCGAACTGAACTTGATCACTGCCCGTAGTGAGCTTTGGGAGATCGGAACTGCCATCAAGTTCGCGAGCAACGGCTTGGCCATCCACGTTATTTGATGAGCATTGAGATCTAGATCTGTGATACAACTTTAAAATTTTTAAAAATATTTTTAAAATTAAAATTAAGCTCGGTTGAAATAACATAATAGTAAAATCTTGAATTTAAACTTCTTCCGTACAAAGATATAATTAAAAAAATATCTATTAAAAGTGGTAAGTTATTATCCATTTACATTGAAAGAAAATTACAGGATTTATGAATTATGTAATATTTTACTGGAAATAATTTATAAATTGAATTTTAAAACTAATATTTTTAAAAGTAAAATTAAGCTTGGTTGAAAGAACATATACAAATGTAGAGGCAGCAATTTTTTAAATAGCATGTATCGTAAAATTGAGTTTTAATTTTATTGATAGAAAAGAAGTAGTTGGAAAGAAATATCTTATTAAAAGTGGTAAGTTAGATTTTCTAGTAAAATTTAGTAAATAAAAAAATCCATAAATATTTTATATCTATAATATGATAATAAAAAAATATTAATTATACTTTTACCTATTTTATGGATAACACTCACAGCTCTTTCTTCCTTGGATATTCTTCCAATTCCACGAGACTTCATCAGATAAAACTTTGAAGTATGGGAGGATGACTTTCCTCATGATATAAAATAAAATAACTTGGAGTTATCGATAACTTTTTAATGAATATTTATATAAGAAAAAAATAACATGAATTAAATAAGAAAAGTGGATTAGTTTTTATTAACAAACAAATGTACCCAACGCATTAAACTTCCGCATTCCATTTTAAATTTGATTCTATTTTCTTTTGTTTAAGTTTTTGTTGACGAATTTATTTGAATTGGCTAACTTCATTCATTATTACTTTCTCTTCTGGAAATCAAAGAGATGGAGCAGAGGAATTTTTGCTCATTGAATGCGTAGTCTAGCTAAATAGTCAAAGCAATTGACTCTTTATATATATATATATTCTTATTTGATAGTATTAACTAAAATATTATAACTTACAATGTTAAAATACAATTTTAAAAACAGGACTATAAAATAAGAACTTGATATTTTTTTTCCTTTATTTAACGCCCTTGTCATATTTGTTATTTTATTTTAGTTAGCAATTGAATCTTAATATATTTTAATCATATTCACAAAAAAAAAAATCAAAAAATACAATAAACAAATAAGATATAATAAAAGATAAAATAAACTATTATATTTTATTAATGTATCAAACAATATTTTATTACAGAATAAAATAGTTATAATATCCAATCATGTTTTATTCTATCTACCAAACAAATTCTTAAAATATTATTAATTAATTGTTTATTTACATAAATGATAAACATATTATATTCAAAAGAATATAGAACCCATTTAGAATATGATATAAATCGTTTAATTAAAAAAATCTAATTCTATAAAATCAATTCATAATCACGTCAGTCCAAACTATTATAAGTTCAGTGAATTGATTTTAATATTTAAATTTAGATTTTTTTTTATATTAAATCCAATCCATTCAATTGGATTTTTCAAATCCAATCTAGGTTTGTTTAAAATATCTAATTCAATAAAAAAATTGTTTGAAACTAAAATTGATTTTTAACCATTTATTTTTGTTTAAAATTAATATTAAACTGATTTATAATTTAAAATTAATTTTAAAATAAAATCAATTTTTAACTATAAACCAAATTTAAAACTAAATTTAAATCGACTTTCAAAAAATTTAAATCATATGTATCCTAAATCCAATATATGTAATTAAATATGAATGAGATTAATGACATCCTTGTGTAAGAAGACAAGATATATATAGGATAAAAACAGATACTCTAATAATATGAAAAGCTCTAATTTTATCTACTATTTTGTTTTAAATAAGTTACTTGCCCTCCAATCCAACAAATGTACTCGTTGCGGGATCCCATTTAAAATCTGATCTCATTTTCTGTTTTTTAAGTTTTTGTCGATAATTTTATTTAAATTGACTAACTTCATTTGTTATTTTCTCTTTCGAAAATGATAGATGGGACAAAGAAAATTGTGCTCATTGAATCAAAGCAATTGACTCTCTTTTCTTAATAATTAAGATATTATTTAGTTGACAAATTATGGACCAATCAATTATCATCTAATAATCTTTTAACAAGTCAAATAATATATATTATTAATATAAAATATTATACATCATTAACTTATATAAAAATAATGTAAGAAAATAAATGTGAATACAATTGTTGAATAGCAAAAGTGTAGATCAAGATGCATTTCACAGTACAAAATGGAAGTGTATGATAACATCAACGTAACCACTAAAATTGTAGGGTTTCCGATACCAAATTAATTTCTTGAATTAGTAAACACGACATCTATATGTATATAAAATTTCTCAGTATTTGATTGAATTTTTGAGAAATTATATTTACAATATAATAACACATTATATTATTTAAAGCTGTTTAAAACAGTCTACATAAACTGTTATTAAAGTTAAACTTTATCATAATTGACTAGAAGTATAATAGGTTATAGATAATAATAAAACACTTAAAAAGTTACAACTCATTAAACTAAAATCTTTCTTTTAGGAGAATAGACTTCCCAGACTATGATTAACTTAATTTCTTTAAATTTATAAGAGTAGTTGTGTCTAATATACTTTCTTTTTTATAGTATATATTTTTAGTTAAAAAAGCTTATTGGTCTTTTCTTTCCCGTGAATGAAGGTGCATATGCCCTCTAAAACTTATTCAAGAAACATATATATATATATATATTAAATAGAATATGTGTCGTAATGTAAATGTGAATTATATCTATGTTATCTAGTCTAGTAAAGGATGAATGATGAGTTGCAATGCACGTAGTGTTAATGGTCCTTCTCAGCAACAGAAAGGAACGTCACGTGGCTGATGAATGATGATAAGATGACGGTAGTAAGTAGTGAAGAACCATGGCCGTCATTTAAATTGTATATATATATATATATATATAATGAAAATCGAAATTCCCAGTAGCGACGACACGTTGAACCTTGAAACCAACAAATAAACAAACTTGTCAGAATCGAAGTTACTGCAAATAGCTATTCATATGACATGTCCGTATTAACTAAACTAATTAGGAAGAGAAAGAGATACAAATATATAATAAAAAGAGAGAAAATAATAATAAAATGAGTAGGTGAGAAATGACAAAATAGATATTCTCTTACAACTAAAAGTAAAATGGAGAAATAAGTCGACAACCCAATCCACCACCTCAACTCTTGCACTTCTGTCAATGTCCAATAAATCGAGCAACATGACCCACATCCTTCTCCTCCTCCTCCTTTCATCTCTCACTGTAACCACCCCTTTCTTTAATACAATATAATATAATTCTTCACTTTTAAATCTTAATTAACAAAAATAACAACTTGATATACTTTTATTTTTTATTTAATATTTTAGTTGGCAGTTGAATCTTAGTATATTTAAATCATATTTGCAAAAAAAAAGCGGATACTCTAAGATTTAATTTTATCCAGTATTTTGTTATAAATAAGACATTCCTACTAGAATTCAACACAGTAACAAGTGGCATTTGCTATCCTTGTTTTGATTTCTTTTCTCTCTCCGATCGCTCAAACAAATTCTGAAATATTTGGCAACGGTTTTTCCTGCTTATACTCAGGTTTGTTTCTTGTTAAATGGTAATCCCAATTCTGAGATGGTAATGCTATAGTTTTTGTTGTCTTAGCGTTTATCACAGTTGTATGAATATGGTGCCTAAATCGAAATGTTTGTTGTTTTTAGAGCATTATGGATGTCAAGTATGCGAGAAGGACTGAAGGGAGTGTTGAATAACATGTGTCTATTGGCTAAATGGAAAATGCAATAGAAATCCCTGCAGATTTTTGCACAGTAAAACTCCATCACCACATACTGCCTACAAATGTGGAAAAAATGCTGGTTCATCCTCCCAAGATACTTTCAAATATAATACCAAAGCTGCGTTGGTTACAAAGAGTGAAGATGGGAGGCATGTTATTAAAGCTTCCAAGAAATCATCATCACATGCTGCCTACAAATGTGGAAAAAATGTTGGTTCATCTTCCCAGGATACCTCCAAATATAACACCAACGTTGCATTGGTTACAAAGAGTGAAGATGGGACACATGTTATTAAAGCTTCCAAGAAATTATCATCAAATATATGTAAATACTGGACAAACAACAAATGTGTACATGGAGAAAATTGTTTAAATTTACATTCATGGTTCTATGGTGATGGATTTTCGACCATAAAAAGTTTTGAAGAACACAAAAAGGTATTTGACTAAGCACCATTTAGTATTATAAAATTCTTAGATAATTAAATTAAAATTGATACATGACTTAATTATCTTTGACAACAGGTTATCACTGGCATTGTGCTTCCTGTTGAACTAATAAACTTTATACTGGCAGCACTAATGGCACAGTTCGGATAATGGGACTGCCATACTGGTCAATGTGTTAGCATCATACGTCTTGGTGTTGAAGTTACTTCTTTGATTAGTGAAAGGGCCATTATGATTTTGTTGGTTGCAGAATGCAGTGAAGGTAGCCTCTTTTCTGTCCCCTCTATGATTATGTCTTTATTACACATTCAAACTGATATTTTTTAAATTTAGGCTTGGAATATTGGTACCAATTAGGAGTTTACTCTTGATGGATTTAAAGGACGAGTCCTTTCCATGATTGTTGGCAACGATACACTCTTTGTTGGAACAGAGGTAACAAACCATGTAATTATTTATTTTATTCATATTTTGGTTAAACATTGATTTTATGGATGAAT
>JAENHJ010000387.1:0-44740 GCA_025330945.1 Mucuna pruriens | reverse complement strand
ATTACGTATTGCTTAAAGGAAGAATTCTACATGGAACCTCCACCAAGTTTGCTAGAAAATTTGAGAATAAGGTATAGAGCTAAGACCTTATATGGATGGTCTCAAACACTCTCGAAGCCTATTTTTACGAGATTTTACTTATGATTTAGAATTAAATTCCTTCTTTTTATTTAAGTTGTACTTTTATATTATTATAAATCAATCAATAAGATAATATATTTTCCTACTGGAATTATGGAGTTCCTTGTTAATCTCATACAATGCAGCTTCGTTCACAACAAGCAAAATTATCATTATGCAAAGAGTGTTTCGTTCCATGAGATACTAAGAAAAGGTAGACTAAGGTAGGTGACAATAAAGGTGTTTGATAAGTTAAAATTGCGATTTTATCATACGATAGTTACATGTTATTGGTATTCTTTTATAATTTAGTTGAATCATCGTATGCTTGTATATATGCACCCATAAGTCCCAGTATCGGGAAGTATAAGTTTATGCTTTCTCTCTTCTCCTATATAAAGTTGGATACCAAGACAAGGAGACTTTCTAAACAAGTTGACCTAGATAGATTAAAAATTTTCACCTATATAGCTCTTATAAGGTTTAGGGACTCTTTATTAGTTTCCACATGGGCATCACTGGAAGCTGGAGGCCTACTTTGGGGGACTATACAAAGGAGCGATTTGAGAATTGGAAAGACCACTTACTATGCGTTACTCTTTCATAAACTCCTGACACCTGACTTTCAAGTTTACAAAAGAATGACCTTGAGGAATATGTTCTTTGCGTATACACTTCTCAGGTAAGGAGAATAGAAACCCTCACTCAAAGTATGGGTATGAATGTAGGTAGGAGAAAGGTCATTCTTAGGACCCCAAAGTGTGAGGTCATCCTTAGTTCCCAAGTGTGTATGTTCTCTCGGCCAGGGGTTTAGGGTTTCAAACCCTAAAGTTATATGTTCTTGAGTGTCCTCTAAAGGGGACGAGCCCTATGGTTCTAATTTTCATCCATGAGGATTCTAGTTTTTGGCTATTGTTTATGCTTAGGTGTAAATATGTGTATGGATTGAATTTGATTTTAGTATGGTTGTTGCCTCTATGCACGATTGTCTATGTGTTTGTAAAACATAGAAGAACCCATGGGTTCTCACTTAAGTTCAAAAACCCTGGATGAAAACGAGATTTTGACAGTAGGTCGTTGAGCACGATCGTGCATAACCTATGCACAACCATGGAAAGTCAATGACTGCGCTGCTGTGCTACCTATATGTAATATAGGAAGATGTGTTGTTCTTGAATAAGAGAAATGCAATCATTACTACAGAAAACTATATATACATTAAAAGTTAATACTAATACATATTTAAATATTGAAAGTTCTATTAATAATAATTGATAATATATATAGAAAAATACACTAGAAAAATCTAAACCTTCAACATTGATTAAGGGTCACATGTTTTAACTAACTGAGTTATTCCAACATTTTAATATATATATATATAGCAAGATACTAATACTTCAATAGTTGTTCTTGCTGGACTTTGTATATATATTGTTCCAACCTATGTTTGAGTAAGGAAAAAGGACAATTTATTATACAACAGGGCAGCTATCCCACTGAGTTTTGATTGAATATACATATAGTGTTATTTTGTCCAAAATAGTGTTATTCTGCCCAAATTAGTGATTATTCTGCTACCTTGAAATATAAAATTAGTTTATTTTAATAAAGATTGAAATATTACCTTGAAATATCCCTCCAATGTCTTAATATAAAATTAGTTTTCTCTAGTAAAATTGAAATTGCCCCCTAATCTACGTAATAGGAACCGAAATATAATATATTTATAATATTAAATATAATATATTGTATAAAAGAAATTAAATATAATGTATTTATAATATTATAAAACAAATAAGTAAACATTTTGAAAAGTTTGCAATACGTTTTTACTTCTTAGCATCAATATCTTCGTTTTTGGACTTTGACAGGCGACAAAATACAATTTGGTTCGTTTTTTTTCTTATTTCTTAATTATTTTGCTTGTTTGCCTTTCCTCGTATGAAAATTAGTTTATTACTTGTCTTACTTTATTATTGTTAAGAGAGTTCGACTAATTTCAACTATTAATTGCAGTTGTATAATTTTAATTCTAGCAATGAAAGATTTTAAAGAAAATGATTTTCAACAATATCATCTTCTCCTCTAGCACTTGATGAATGTAGAAGGAAAATATTGGTCCATCTATGAAAAAAGATTTTTGGAAATTAATTTGGAAAAAGTTTTCTCATAATCCTAGTATAAGGTTGAAAATTTTAGATTATCATCCAAGTTATAGAGATGAGATTAGGAGATATTAAAAATTTTCTTTTTAAAAATATAATTTATTCTTATAGTCCCATATTTAGTAACTTAGAACTCAGTATTTGATATTGAGGATTATCAAAACAAACAAAGAATATTATTTCTACAAAAAAAATACCATTGATTGGTATTTCAATCGAGATACTGGAAGCTAACATTAGCTCTTTGTCTCGTTCTTGAATCGATTGGAATTGAAATGGAATAATTAATCTATTTCTCCGCCTCTTTGCTAATAAATCCGTAGTATCATGGAAAATAGTAGGATGTGTAAAATGACAATGATCTATAGATATGATTTGATTTTCCAAAAGAGATTAATTTTCCACAAAGACCGTTTGGAGATACCTTTCATAAATTTAATCCATATTGGTATTTAAAACATAGAAAATGGTTTAGAATATAGTCAAAGAAGGATGCAACATATTGTTTATGTTGTTATCTTATGGGATCACATTTTGGGAAACATAGAGGTGGTGGTGATGCATTTATAACTTGAAGGTTTCACAAATTGGAAAAAAAAAAGTGATAGGTTTCAAGTTCATGTTGGAGGTCCAAATAGTTTTCATAATCAAGCATTAACAAATTGTCAAACTTAGATGAAACAAAAGCAACATATTGAAGTTCTCATATATAAGTAGTTTGATCAAATTAAAAAGAAATATTGAATGCATTTGACCAAAGTAATTTATTGGATATTTTCTATTGTGTCAATGGTTGGCTTTTCATGAAAATAATGAGTTAATAATGTCTTCAAGTAATAAAAAATTTTTCTTGAACTTCTAGATTTTCATGATAACCACAATGAAAGCTATTCATAAATTTCTAAAGAATGCTCGAAATCTTAAGTTGGTAGCTCTATGATACAAAATGATATCATTAGAGCTGCTACAAGTGAAACTACTAAAGTTGTACTTGATGATCTAGGAGATAATTTGTTTGATATTTTGATTGATGAATCTTGAGATATCTCAATTAAAGAGAAATGGTTGTGGCTTTATGTTATGTGAATAAGAAAAGGCAAGTTATAGTGTTTCCTTGGTCTTATTCATGTTCCTAATACTAATGTGTTATCATTAAAATTGGCTTTGGAGTCATTGTTGCAAATATGGGTTAAGCTTGTCAAGGTTACATGGACAACGACATGATGGAGCAAGTAATATGCAGGTGAATTTAATGGTCTCAAAAAGTTTGATATTAAAAAAGAATTGTTTCACATTTTATATTCATTGTTTTGTCCATCAACTTTAATTAGTCGTTACATTAGCAAAAAAGCATGTTGAAGTTACATTATTTTTTAATGAGTTGCTAATTTGTCTAATGATGTTGGAGCATCATGTAATCATCGAGACATTCTTAAAGAAAGTCAAATTACAAAGGTGAGAGAAGCATTGCAAAAGGGAGATATCTCTAGTGGGCGTGGCTTGAATCAAGAAGCTACAACCGAGAAAGTAGAGGATACTAGATGGAGCTCACATTATGGTACATTACTTAGTCTAGTTTCTCCCTTCTCTTCCATGATTGATGTGCTTGAAATAATTGAAGAAGATGGCATAAGTTTTGAGCAAAAGGTCGAAGCATGTGCTTTGTTGAATTCTATGCAATCTTTTGAATTTGTTTTCATCTTGCACTTGATGAAAAATATTTTAAGGATTACTCATGAGTTATGTCAAGCATTACAAAGATTTCATCAAGATATTATAAATGTTATGAAATTAGTTACAGTGTCCAAACAAATACAAGTTATGAGGATGATATTTGGTATTCTTTGCTCAATCCATTATGTCATTATTTTGTGTAAAGCATAATGTTGTCGTTCCAAATATGAATGACACTTTTCAAACACAAGGAAGGTCAAGACGCAAAATGGAGAAAGTTTCTAATCTATTTCATTTTCAAGTTGAATTATTCTATCAAGTAGCTAATCAACAACTTCAAAAGTTGAATAATCATTTTACAAAAATGAATTTTGAGTTGCTTCCTTTTATAGTATGCTTAAATCCAAGATATTCATTTTTTGCATTTGGTAAGAAGTTGATTCATTTTGCTAAATTTTTATCCTTCAAAGTTTTCTCTTATTGAACTTTTGGCACTAGACAGCCAACTTGAAAATTATTTCATATATATATGTTCTGACAGTGCATTTTCAGAATTAGGGGGGATTAGTGATCTTTCAACAAAGCTTGTAGAGACCAGAAAACATGTTGTATATCCACTTATGTATTTGCTTTTAGAGTTAGCTTTAATATTACACGTAGAAATTGTATCAATTGCAAGAACTTTCTCTACTATGAATTTCATCAAGAATTGGATGAGAAATTGTATAAGAGATTAAAGATTGAATGATTGTTTAGTTACTTATATAGAGAGATTTTTCATAGTGTTGAAAGTGAGAAAATCATCCAATGTTTTCAACATATGAAAATTCGAAGAGAACAATTGTAATGTATATTTATACTTTCAAAATGTTGTGTTATATTTTTAATTCTACAAATTTATGTATAAGTATTGCCTCTACTACTTAAAATTTCTAGAATCGTCATTGGGTATAAGGCATCATTAGGTTAGTCGTTGTAACGTCCTTCGTAACAATAATAATCCATAACAAAAGTATGAAAGTTATTATCAAAATTTAAATTTCAAAAGTTAGATAGATCTAAAACACTACTTTAAACATAATAAAATAACTAATAATAATAAATCTTCCCCATAAAATAAAAACACTATACTCAAACTTAATCATTTCTTATACAAGTCATATCAATGTACCCAACAACATTGAATATCTACTAACAAATTCGAACAATAAATACATAAAGTTATTCATTCACAAACAACTTTTATTCACTAAACATTAACTAGTATAAAGGAAAATTAAATAAATAAATACTAAGTATTCTAGGTCTCTTCAGTCTCAACAATTGTCGTCCTTGTATTTTGAAAACAACACTTTTAATGAGATATAATCACAATGAATAAAAACAAGTTCAAAAAGAATTCACAAATAGTTTTTGTTCTCAACTGATGCGGCAATCGAAAAACTCATCCATGGTACTGATGAGCCGCAGGTTATGCATCTTTTATGGACCTAAGAAGGATGTTTACAAGACTATCTTGTGCTTAAGAATTGAGTATTAGCTTAGATTTATATTATAGACCCAAAAATAGAGAAAATACAAATCTGTGCTGATTTGAGGATCTTAGCTAATTCTTCTTTTCTTGTAGACTCAGCCGGGATGAAGTCATCTAGGCCAAGACCGACTCCATCTCGGCCAAACCAGATCAGGCTAGGCTTCACGGCCCAACAACCCAAGTAAGTGCAGTCCAATAAGGAGTAGCCCAAAGACGCTATTCACGTCAGCTATCTAGCTCAGGGCCACCTCAACTCCAGCTCAACTACCACATCACTTTTGGAGAAGCTTGCAACGCAAGTTACGCAAGGGTAGAATAGGCAATTCATATTGTAATTTTGTTAGGAATCGTTAGGAGTAGCAGGTCACACCTCGTGTATATATAGGAGGAGTTGTGCACTTTTTAGGGGTCTTTGAATTCACTCTTTACACACTCTCATTGTATCCATTTCTTCGCTCTCGCCTTCCTTCGTTATGGTGGTTACGATGCTACATTGGTGTTTCTCTCTATTGAGGAAATGCAGGCCTGAGATTAGGAAGCCAAGTTTGTCAAAGGGGACTGATTGGGATTTCCAACACACTCTGGTGAATCTAATCCCATGGCCTTTCCAGCTACTGGAGGTGAACCACCACCATCAACCATGGCGTTAGTCGTGGGGATGGATCCACCTAATTCAGACCACTGTGTTTTGTACTCTATTAATCAGTTTCACTCTGCATTTCTTAACTCTATTCCTTTCCTCTTCTTTACTTCACGGATTGAATCGCGATTGCAATTAAGACGTGAACAATGTTAAGCTAAGCCGATCGGAACTAGTTAACTAATTTAGTAGGTAATCATTTAACGATTGTCAATGGAGAACCTAAAATCAGCTCTGAACTTAATCCCCAACTGATGAGGTAAGCGATTGCATAATTCCTCGGTATGGTAATGGACTTTTTGGCGATTGCCATAAGAATTCCCAAGGCTGATATGGATTGAGAACTGAGATGCGGAAATAGGATTGGACTTGGACTAATAGAACTGAATATGAGCACAGTTATATCATAATAATAATCGTAAATCAATAGCATTAGTATATGTTTACTGCATTCACAGCTTTAGTTTACTTTCTGCCTTACTTGCATTCCAATCCCCCCCCTATTTACTACTTTTTCGATGCGAAACAGAGATAGTCCATCTCGATGGCGTCGATCTGTACTCAGCCAAACCAAGTCGGGTAGATCTCTTTTTGAGATCATTGCGGGTTCTGCCGAGAGCGACTTCGGCCATTGCCGAGACAGTCAGCACTCTATACCTCACATTCTGCGTCATTTCACTTCATACCAAATCACGATTGAGCACACTGTGTCCTTGAGAAAAATCGACCTAGGGTTGATTATACTATAGTTAGCTTTAGTTATTTGATGCCCGCTAAGACGACTAAAACGAGCTTATCAAATTGGCGCAATTGCCAAGGATACAAGTTCATTTGTGTTTTCGTATGCCAGGTTGAATGAAGTCAAATCCTGAGTCTGTAAAGTGTCTATTAAGTCAGTCCATTGAGTCTTTTGAATTTGTCTGTGCCTGCCTTCTAGATTTTGGATCCTAAATAAAAAGCATACTGAGTGTTTAGTAATTTCTGCGTGAATTCACCGCCAAAAAAAAAACAAAAACAAAAACCACAATAAAACATTTGTTTCTACAGTGCATAGTGTTAGCATTCTGTTTTGCATTCATTTCCGCATCGCACAATTGACTTGCATTTTTACATTGCATTCTTCAAGTTTTATTAGGTAATTGACTGATTGTTGTAGTTTACTGTTTTATAAGTACTGCTTCAAGTCTGATTTTTCTCAATAATATGTACAATGCATGACTAGGAGTAGCATTGACCCATTATATGCTTTTGACCTAGAGATAGAATTAACTTTACGTAGATTAAGGAGGACTAGGAATCTAATAGTAAATAATATTAGAAGTTCTGATCCTATCATTAACTCTAACCAGTTTTGTACTAACAATTCTGTTGCTAGTTCTAACATTTTTGCAGAGCTAGGACAGATGGAGAATAATGACAGAACATTGAATGAATTGACCACTCCAGACGTGGTGTATCAACCTTGGTGCATACAATACCCATAGTTGAAGCCGGCCCAAACATATGAACTGAAGTCTGGTCTTATACACCTATTGCCTAAATTTCATGGTCTTGTAGGAGAGGACCCCCACAAGCATTTGAAGGAATTCCATGTGGTTTGCTCCACAATGACGCCGTAGGGGATATCAGAGGATTACATCAAAATGAAGGCGTTTCCATTCTCCCTGGATGGAGCAGCTTAGGATTGGCTGTACCTTCAGCCAGTACTTTTCAACACGTGGGGAGACATGAAGCGCACATTCCTGCAGAAGTTCTTTCTGGCATCCAGAACTGCGTCCATCAGGAAGGAGATATGTAGGATAAGGCATCATATAGGAGAGACTCTGCATGAGTACTGGGAAAGGTTCAATAAACTCTGTGCCACCTGTCCACACCATCAAATCAGCAAGCAGTTGCTGATCCAGTATTTCTATGAAGGACTCTCAATGATTGAAAGAAGCATGATCGATGCAGCTAGTCGAGGAGCCTTGATGGATAAAACGCCAGCAGCAATAAGCCATCTGATCTCCAATATGGCAAGTAATACACAACAGTTTGGGATCAGAGGACCAAGTCAATCTCGGATGGTGAATGAAATCGGTGCAGCTTCCAACCAACCCTAGCAGTAAAAGTATGTGGCATATGTACTTCCGTGGAGCATCCCACTAATATGTGCCCCACCCTTTAAGAGACCGAGTCAGACCAACCAGAGAACGTTGGAGCCATAGGTGGAGTTCAGACGGGAAAACAACCGTATCAGAATCGGCCATTTGATAGCTAGCAAAGCATGGACGACAGCCATTTGGTCAGGGCCGAATCGGGGGCCATCGCAGACTTAACAATTCGGACCCACACCAAATGCATATTAGAGACAAGTAGGGTATCAACAATTGACTGCACAATATCAAGCACCACCTTTCCAACAGCAACAACAGTAGTAAAGAGTGCCTACCCAAGGCAACTCTCCATCTCTGGAAGACCTAATGAAGCAACTTGCAACCAGCAACCTAGAGTTCTAGCAATCTGTGAGCTCTAGTAATATGCAGTTCCAGCAGAACATGACCACCACCATCCAAGACCTAAAAACGCAGATCGAACAGTTAGCCAACACTGTGAGTCAATTGTAGTCGGCTAGATCCGGCAACCTTCCCTCTCAAACCATTCCGAATCTGAGAGGGAATGCTAGTGCAGTGACACTTAGAAGTGGAAAAGAACTACCTCAACCTACACTGCGGCAATTGCCGAGACCAGCCAAAGCCGACTCTGAACCAAATGCCAATCCGCAGTCTCGGCCAGAGAGAGCTACTGTCCCACTGCCATTTCCATCTCGGACCATCTCGGCAAGGAAGCCAGAGTCAAACGAAGAACTGTTGAAGATGTTCCGGAAGGTGGAAATCAATATTCCACTCCTCAATGCAATTAAACAGGTCCCTAAGTATGCAAAATTCCTCAAAGAATTGTGCGTACATAAAAGAAGGAAGATCAAGGGGAGCAAGGAGATTGGAGGCGTGGTGTCAGCTTTGACCAAAAATGACGAGTTCACTACACGTACTTCACGAGCACTGCCATAGAAGTGCAGAGATCCTGGAATATTTTCTATCCCATGCACCATTGGCGACTGCACCTTTGCTAATGCCATGTTGGACTTGGGAGCTTCAATCAATGTCATGCCCGCATCAATCTACAGGTCCGTGAATTTTGACGATCTTGAGCCCACAGGGATGATCATTCAGCCCGCAAACAGAAGCAGTGTTCAACCTTTGGGAGTTCTCGAGGATGTTCTCATCCAAGTAAACGAGTTAATATTTCCAGCTGATTTCTATGTGCTTGACATGGAGGAGGAAACATCCGGGAAGGGATCCACCTTAATTTTACCATTCCTGATGCCGGGACTCTCTCGATGGAATTCGATGACACTTTGGTGCAATTCAACATTTTTGAAGCAATGAAGCACCCCACCGAAGACCACTCCCTCTTTGGCATCGATTTGCTTGATGAGATAGTTGAAGAATAATTTCAACTAAATAGCAACAGTGAGGACACTTGAAAATTTGCTTTGGAAAAGCGTTGATGAAATCAGCTTGCCTAGGGGTCGCAGATGAAGAGGTCGACCATCAGGAAGTACAAGACCTTCCCTACTCTTAGGATGATCATAGCGATATTGCTAACTTGAACTTTGAAGTTGAATTGTCTGAATTGTCTGAATTACTAGACCAAGTCTGCAACCAAGAACACTCAGAGCGTACAAAGGATGCAGCAGTCAAAGTCGCCGAAACTGAAGAGTCTCCCATTGCACAAGTGGCGACCATTTTCACGGTCGAGATCAAGTCGGCCAGAGGAGGCCGATCGAGGACGAGATAAAAAGTCAACTTCGGCCAAAAGTAAAACATCAAGGCCAACACGATTGTCGATACCATCTCGGCTTTATTAAAGACCAGGCATTTGGAGTGAAAATTACAGTTCCATCCGGATCCCATTCTGAAGCAACGCAAGAAGCCAATGCCGACTTCGATCCAACAAGAACCGGCCACTAAGTCGAGCCACCGAGGAAGCCAAAGGTCCAGAAATCGTGTTGGCACACTTGATGCCGAAGTCGAGATCAAGTCGGCCAGACGTATCCGAGCCCATTAATTGAAAAATCTCCATTACTGCCACCACCCATGGAACTAAAACCATTGTCGAGTCACCTGAAGTATGCCTACTTGGACAAGGAACAGCAACTGCCAGTTATCATTGCCAACAACCTCCACCAAGAGCAAGAAGACAAGTTGTTGGAGGTCCTAAGGCAACATAAGAAGGCAATAGGTTGGAAGCTAGCATACCTTCCTAGCATAAACCCCTCCATCTGCATGCACAGAATCTTGATGGAGGAGGAAGTCAAGCCCATAAGGCAACAATAGAGAAGTTTGAATCCAACACTCCTAGACGTGGTTAAAAAGGAAGACACCAAACTCCTTACTATAGGGATCATCTACCCCATTTCGGTTAGCCAATGGGTGAGCCCTGTGCAAGTGGTACCAAAGAAGTCTGGGATGACTATTATGAAAAACCAGCAAGATGAGCTGGTACCAACAAGGATTCAGAATAGCTGGCGAGTCTGCATTGACTACAGACGTTTAAACCAAGCAACTCATAAGGATCACTTTCCTTTGCCTTTCATTGACCAAAGCTTGAAAAACTAGCAGGGAAATCCCATTATTGTTTTCTCGATGGATTCTCAGGCTACATGCAAATACATATTGCACTTGAAGACCAGCATAAAACGACCTTCACTTGCCCATTTGGTACCTTTGCATACACACGCATGTCATTTGGCCTATGCAATGCACCGAGTACATTCCAATGCTGCATGACAAGTATCTTCTCGAACTTGCTACAGGAGTGCATGGAGGTGTTCATGGATGACTTCACGGTGTACGCTGACTCATTTGAAGCATGCTTGAGTAATCTATCTAAGGTGTTAAGGAGATGCATTGACACAAACCTTGTGCTCAATTTTGAAAAGTGTCATTTCATGGTGATTGAGGGAATAGTGATTGGACATCTGGTCTCCAACAGAGGCATTGAGGTGGACAAAGCAAAGATAGACATCATCACCTCCCTTCTGGTGGCCATAGACTATGTATCAAGATGGGTAGAAGCCATTGCCACCAGAACCAATGATGCCAAGGTAGTAGTGGACTTTCTTAAGTCCAATATTTTCTGCAGGTTTGGTATGCCAAAAGCACTGATCAGTGACCAAGGAAGTCACTTCTTTAACAAAGCCATGGCCTCCTTCTTCAGAAAAATACGGGGTAGCACACAAAATTGCTACAAAGATACCACCCCTGACAAATGGCCAAGCAGAAGTTTTTAATAGGGCAATCAAGAAAATGCTGCAAAGATGACCAACCCCAGCAGAAGGAAGGATTGGAGCCGTCTCCTGAGGATGCTCTTTGGGCACACCTAACCGCATACCGAACACCGTTAGGGATGTCTCCCTACCGAATTGTCTTCGGTAAGACCTATCATCTTCTAGTGGAACTAGAGCACAAAGCTTACTAGGCTGTCAAGCAATGTAATTTGGCCTATGATCAAGCTAGAGAGCAACAAAAATTTCAACTACAAGAACTTGACGAACTCCGCTTGGAAGCATATGAAAACTCCAGGATATACAAGCAAAAGGTCAAGAATTTTCATGACCAGAAGATCCTGAGGAAAGATTTTCATGTTGGCCAAAAAGTCCTGCTATTCAACTCAAGACTCAAGCTCATAACAGGTAAGCTTCGTTCCAGATGGGACGGAACTAACATATTTCCCAATGGTGCAGTACAATTGCAAGATGAACATAGCAGCAGCACCTTCCAGGTCAATGGGCATCAGATCAAGCCATTCCACGAAGGTCCAGCACCAATTACTCATAACATGGAGATCATCTCGCTGATGGAACCAACTCTACCAGAATTCAATGACACCAACTAAGCCAACCCTGCAAACCCCTTACATTGAGGACAATGCAGATTTTAAGTGTGGGGGGGATCTGTTGCCAGTCATTTGAATATCTGTCCCGCTTTAATGATTTTGTTTTGTTTTGTTTTAAATATCTGTTTGTATTTTGAATTCATTTAAGTCATTTTCCTTCGTTTTTAATAAAAGTTGTCCACGCCAAATCCATTCTGCTCTAAGTGCCATCTTGGCCAGAATCGGGAGTGACTTCGCCCCAAGAGGATTTCAATTATGTCATTTTGTTTTATGTTGATTTTCTCCTAGCAGAATTCCAAATTGGATTGTTGAACAAAAAATGTGTTTTGAAAAGAATCTTGAATTGACTTCTGGAAGTTTGAAAAAGACAGTAGGAAGTAATTCTGTAACTCTGGCAAGAGATTTCTCTAACTTGAAGGGAATGAAACTTTTGTGCTCTAGACAGTGAGTGACTGAAAAACTGAAAGGAAAACCTTTTGTGACAAAACAAAATAACCCGTATGAGATTTTGAGCCTTTGTAAATATTCATGGCTTGCATCTTGCCATTCTCTTTGTTCTTGTGTGATTTTTGCATTCATGAGTAATTGTGTATTTGGCATTTTGCCTTAACTCTCTAGATACAATTGTTTTCACATGCAGGAATGACATGATCTAGGCCATATTTCTTATGAGCCCCGAGCCAAGTAAAGCCTACTTGAAAAAAAATGTTGTCCCTTGTTTACACCCTTGAGCCTAATTCGACTATTCTTTCTTACAGCTCATTACAAGCCAAAGCCAGAAAAACCATGATTTAACCTTACCCTCAGGAAGCAGAGGAGCTTTGGGATTGTTTTGGGAGTAAGTCATAATTAAGTGTGGGGGATTCTAGAAAGCAGAATTTGTTCAGCATCCTCTAAAAGCTCGAAAATACAAAGAAAGAAAAGAAGCAAGTGAAAGAAAGAAAAAGAAAAAAGTGGAAGCAGCAGCTGAAAAATCTAAGCTGAATCAAACAAAGAAAGAAAATAGAAAAGCTGCATGAATATCAGAAAGAAGTGAGTTGGCAATAACAAAGGGAGGACACCACAGCATCCTGGGCTATCCCTCATGTTGATGAAGCTTATTCCCCACTGCCCCTCTCTTCCCCATGGGTCCTGAAGCCAGTTTCTATATTTTATCCTACCCGTGACCCAATCCTCACTACAAGCCGAAAAAGAAGTCCTAGTGATCATAATTGCGTGTGTTTTTGCAGGTGTAAGAAGAGAGCTTTGTCAAAGTATGGTAATACCAGTTCCATGAATGTTGAGTGTAAATACAAACCTAAACACGCGAGAAGTGAGAGAGTTATTTGCCTAAATGAGAGCTCTATCACTCTTGGTTACCTTCTCCTGTTTGCAGGTCATGAATTTGCCTTGAGCACGGAAGAAGTAATGTTCAGATTGTTTGAGTATCTTGATCCCAAGATGAATGAGTGTCGACTCTGTCTCGGTTAAACTTAAGGAAGCTAATTGAAAAAGGCTTTTCTATCTTTAAAAATCTCCCTTGTGTATTTTCATTTTATTTTGCCCGAGGGGTGCAAAAAAGGTTAAGTGTGGGTCGATGAGTCTCAAGTTATGCATCTTTTATGGACCTAAGAAGGATGTTTACAAGACTATCTTGTGCTTAAGAATTGAGTGTTAGCTGAGATTTATATTATAGACCCAAAAATAGAGAAAATACAAATCTGTGCTAATCGAGGATCTTAGCTAACTCTTGCTTTCTTACAGACTCAGCTAGAATGAAGCGGAGTCTCGGCCAAGACAAACTCCATCTCGGCCCAACCAGATCAGGCCAGGCTTCACGTTGACTACCCAACTAGGTGCAGTCCCATAGGGGTTGCACAAAGACGCTATCCACGTCGACTATCCAAGCTCGGGGCCACCTCAACTGCCACATCACTTTTGGAGAAGCTTGGCACGGCCAAGTTACGCCAAGGTAGAATAGGCAATTCATATTGTAATTCTGTTAGAATCGTTAGAGATGTGCAGGTCACACCTCGTGTATATATAGGAGGAGCTGTGCACTTTTTAGGGGTCTTTGAATTCACTATTTACACACTCTCATTATATCCTTTTCTTCGCTCTCGCCCTCCTTCGTTACGGTGGTTGGTGTTTCTCTCTATTGAGGAAATGCAGGCCTGAGATTGGGAAGCTGAAGTTTGTCAAAGGGGACTGATTGGGATTTCCAACACACTCTGGTGAATCTAATCCGCAGCGCTCAGGCTACTGGAGGTGAACCACCACCATCAACCATGGCGTTCGTCGTGGGGATGGATCCACAATTCAGACCCTTGTGTTTGTACTCTATTAATCGGTTTCACTCTGCATTTCTTAAATTTGTTCCTTTCCTCTTCTTTACTTCACGGATTGAATCGCGATTGCAATTAAGGCGTGAACAATGTTAAGCTAAGCCGTCGGAACTAGTTTAACTAATTTAGTAGGTAATCATTTAACGATTGTCAATGGAGAACCTAAAATCAGCTCCCAACTTAATCACACCAACCCCATGAGGTAGCGATTGTGTAATTCCTCGGTATGATAATGGATTTAACCTTTGGCGATTGCCATAAAATTCCCAAGGCTGATATGGACCGAGAACTGGAGTATGGAAATAGGACTGGACTTGGACTAATAGAACTGAATATGAGCACAGTTATATCATAATAATAATCATAAATCAGTAGCATTAGTATATGTTTATTGCATTCACAGCTTTAGTTTACTTTCGCCTTACTTGCATTCCCCCCCTGTTACTGCTTTTTTGTTAAAATAGAATGGTTCGTCTTTGTAGCGTCGATGCGCATTCCAGTCAAACCAAGTCAGATAGATCATCTGAGATCATTACGGTTCAGTTTCTGTTGAGGCGACTCGGCCATTCAAGGAGCGAGTTAGACTCATACCTCCAGATTCTGCGTCATTTCACTTCACACAAATCATGATTGAGCCTGCTTGTGTCCTTGAGAAAAATCGACCTAAGGTTGACTATGCTTTATAGTTAGCTTTAGTTATTTGATGCCCATAAGGCGACTAAAGCGAGCTTATCGGTACCCATGAATTAAACTTATAAAGGAATCATTTACATATCAAATATAAACATTTTCTCACATGTATCTAAAAATAAAGGATTTTATAACCAAAGATCTTAACCCAAACATTTTATTAAAATCTTAAATTCTTGGAATCAATGTGAATCTTAGATTCATCTTCTCCATCTCGGTGGAGGTGTCACATAACTCATCTCGGATCTGAAATATGTGGTTGAGTAAGATATCTCGTCCCTAGATGATGATACCCGTCTTCTCGTCTTAGGTGAAGGTGTCTCATTTCTCAAATAAACTTCATAAATAACATTTTTCTTTATCAAGTGTAAGACATACATTACACACGTATAATTACAATAAATCAATAATTTTTCATAACCACATTTATATCTCGAACACTTAGTGATTCCCATGAAATCAGCACTTGACTCAGTTCTTAGAACCGTGTGGATCTCGTATTCATTATTATTTTGGTTTTTCAAAACTAGTGAGTCTCTAACTCATTATGAATCTCATATTCACTTATCATTTTGGATTTTGGTTCCCAGAACTGAGTGTAAGTCCATGACTCATTTGTGAATCCCCAGTTTACTAAAGACTATGAACTCATATCCATGAAATAATCTCACCACCTTTCCCGTACAAATGGAGGTATCTCATGTATCTTATCCCAGATGTAGATATATTTAATAAATAGAGATCTCATGTTAGATGGTGATATCCTCATCTTATTCCCAAAAAATAGGATGTATACTGTCATTCTTTCGAAGGTAATGATTGACTTCTAATGATAATAAATTTGTCATCCTTGATGATCGACAAGTGGGTTCTCAAACCCCTATCTATCACAATTAAAATATTCATCAAAAAATAACTTGATTGAATTTCAACAAATATTACACCAATTGATACCCCAAAAAGTTGTATTCCTCCCCCCAAAAAAAAAAAAATTATTAAAACAAACATTACAATTGGGTTACAAAAAAATCCATAAAATTTTCTTAGTAAGAACTCCAAAGGAATCACATCTCAAAAATTCATACCATGAAAGTTTAAAAATTCAATTCTACTCACCTTAAACAAATGCTAAAGAGTTATCTTAAAGTGCGATGACATCTCTAAATTTCTCTAACTCTCTTCCTTGATTTTACTAGTGAGCTAGGTTTTCTAGCAAGTAAAAAGTAACATCCTTTTCTCTACAATTATTTGCATTATATATATATATATATATATATCATATATATACATGCATTGTAAAGAAAGTCTTGTGTCTTTAACATATTTATTATGTGGGCACATATATATTATGTCTTATATACATTACCTAAATTAGAATTATTTAAATAACAAATCATCAGTTACATATGTATAACTATATGAAAAATAACAATAAAATATAAAATTTTATATAATAAATATTTTATCTAAACTTTATATAGATAATATTATCTTCCTATCAAAATATAAAATTATATTAACCATTTTCACAATCTAAGAAGGACAAAAAAACTAAGTTTATTGTACATTATTTAACTTATTTTAAACTAGTCTAAAGACATATAATCACCTCTAAACTTGAAAATTATACATTAATTTCTAAAAGTCTAATTATTTCTAATTATGAATTTTGGGATGTTACAACCATATTCAAAGCATTATCCACTTTAGTTCTCATGGGCATTAGCGATTTTGACACCTCATTCAGTTAAGAGCGAAAAAGGTGTTTATAAACTTCTCTTAATCTCAATTTATTATTTGAAAATTTTTTATATTCTATATTATGTATTCATATAATATAGAAATATATATTATATTTAAATTATATGTGAATATATAAATAGGTTATTTAGTAATTGTTGTATAAAACAATACTATATAGGAAAGTTATATATATATATATATATATATATATATATATATATATATATATATATATATATATATATAAAAAATTAATAATAATACATATTTAAATATTGATAGTCGTAACAACAATAATGGATTATAAATATGCTAGAAGAAGGGCTTGAACTTTCAAGCTCGTGATTAACAACCACATATTCTAACCAACTGAGTTATTCAGCATTTTATATATAAAAGGATAGTCTTTAACAGTTGTCACTAGAATGACTTCAATAACTAAGACATTGTTATTTTTATAATTTGTATATATATTGTTGCAACTTTGTCAACCTCAAATTTGAGTTAGGGTCACTACAACTAAAATATTGTCCACGAGCATTCTGATTTGGTCCTTAAAAAGGCCTCGATAGGTTAAGGAAGAAGGGTTTTATAAACTTCCCTTAGTCTTGCCTTTGAG
Source organism: Mucuna pruriens (assembly GCA_025330945.1). Classification (NCBI taxonomy): domain Eukaryota; kingdom Viridiplantae; phylum Streptophyta; class Magnoliopsida; order Fabales; family Fabaceae; genus Mucuna; species Mucuna pruriens. Next base: position 27,288 of record JAENHJ010000387.1, on the reverse strand, counting down.
TATGCACCTCCCAATGTTTAAAGGCCTAATTCTTTTACAAATGACAAGATATCCTCTCTTTCCACCTCCCCTCTTATTTATAGGCAACATGTCTTATTTCTCTAATTATCTCAATGTAACAAACTAACAGATTTCAACAACTAATTAACAAACTAAATTTAATTACTAGTATATTGACAACTAATAACTATCTAACTATACTGTCCCTAAAGTTTTCCTTGTCCTCAAGGTGAATTAGCTTTAGGCTGTTGAAAAAATAAAGTCTCATCGGTGCTCCACTAATTAAAGCATGGTGATAAGCCAAATATCACTACTATAGCAAACCCTAAATATCATTAACTACTCCTGGATCAAATACCAATGTGAGTGCCTTCATCCTTCTCTAATGCTTTGTTTTATGCAAAAAAAAAAATCCATAAAATAGTGTGTCAATGTTGCTACAATTGTGGTAAAGTTCCATTGCTTCATTCCATTTGGTTGGGCTCATTATACTAATCTTAGAAAATCACTTCCCTTTTCAGAATCCTTATTCTTCTCTTTAATCACCTCACTAGTAACATTTCTACTTTGGAGTTAAGGAACAACACCTAACTTCATCATTATCAAAGACTCAACATAATATCAACTACCATGCAGCACCATGGTGTGACAATTCAGTAATGGGAGTTTAATTAGCATATGCAAAAACCCATAAAACATCACAATTGAAGACCCACTAGTTCTCATGGTTGAATCCAAGTCACGCGACTCCAATAGTGGTGGTAGGTTGACTGAATTTGGTTCTGGTTTACTGAAGTTTGCTTTTTTCTCCAAAGAGCTTCTTATATCTTACCTTCCTATGTTTGTTTTTTTCTTCTGTTTTTAGGTTCTTGATTCATAATCTTGGATGGTTATTGTTTTCTTGTTTCTCCACCCTCAATTGTTTTGTTATATTTCTCCCTTAGGATATTTTCTTTTCAAAAATTTTGGTCCCCTAATTTTGGTTTCTTCTTTGTATCAATTTCTTATTTCCTCACTTCTTGTCCTTGAGACACTAGTTCTATTCTCTCAATTCTTTATCTTCTTTTATATTTTCTTACTGCCTTTTTTTCATCATCTTCATCCCTCCACTTCATTCGTTGTTGGATTTTCTCTTAAACTTCATCTTTGCATATATGTTCTTGGTTCTCGGTTTCTGAATCTTGAATACAAAGTCAAACTTCTTATTGGAATTTCTTGAGCATTGCTTTCTAAAAAGTCCACCAGATTGTGTTTTGGTTGCTCTCTTTACAAGATACCCATCATTTGAAAGTTTCTCCTCTCAATGCAAATACTCCAACTCAAGATAGTTTCATCTCTTCCAATACTCTATGTTCCTATGATACTGTTCTTCTTTGATCAACCACCAATAGACTTCCCTTCCATCAAATCATGGAATCATTCTCACAATCAGTTTTCCCATGACTCCAAGATTGGAGCTTCGATACCAATTGACAGAAACTAGATTAAAATTACAAAAACAAGACTTCCCTAACTTGCAAAACTTCAAGACTCTATACCTCCCAGTTCTAAAGACCTCAATTCTTTCACAAATCACAAGATATCCTCTCTTTCACAAATCACAAGATATCCTCTCTTTCCACTTTCCCTCTTATTTAGAGACAGCATATCTTATTTTTCTAATTATCACAACCCAACAAATTAATAGATTTCAATAATTAACTAATTTATAAAATAACTTTAATTATTAATAGATTGACAACTAAGTTGTCCTAGATTTACTCATATGAATTTACTTAAGTTATGTAGGTGGTTTCAAAACTTTAAATTTATGTTAAATTATGTAAGTGGCTTTGAATAGATAATATGCATTATGCAGCATGTGTTAATAATGCAGTTTAATTTTTTTTTTTTAAGTTATTGGAGCAATTTGTCATATTCTTCTATTATTTTATTGGAATGTTTCACTTATTTCATTTAAGTTTAAGGTGTAGGATTTAATATTTAAGATTTAAAATTTACATAGTTTGTTTATGGATTGACTATCTTTTGGGATTCTAGTCCTTCGCTGCCTCCTCTTACATGCTTAAGTTGAATTTAATTTTAAAAAATAGTAGTAAAATAATATATATTTAAAATGAACACAAATTGACCTCGGTACTCGAACATCTTGTGCAAATCTAGTATTGGGGGATTATTCTATACTTGTTATCACCAATTAACTACATATTTTTACAAATATCTCCTCGATACCCTTTTATTTTAGCTTCTATTATAAATCAGTGACACATCATTTCAAAGGTAACACTCATCCGTGATGCTTACAAGAATTTGTCAATATACTTGACTGCCTATAAAATAAGTATATAACTGGATATATATGCTAGCTACTTAAAGTTTACATTCTATCTGAGTTAGCTTTAAATGCATTTGTTGCACAATCTGGATGTGTTTAAAGGAAAAAAAAACAATATGGTATAATGGTTGCGATGCGTTTCCACTTTAACATAAAAACAGATTAGTGTGATATGACAGATTACCATGACGAACTTGTACTGGTTCTGAAAAAAAGGGTCTTCTGGGGAAGTTCTTCAAAATTCTGGGACTCAATCAAATCATGAACCAATATTTAAGCACAAGTTTGTGAATGGTGTTTTCATTCATGAATCAACTTTTTCATTCATGAATCAACTTTTTCATTCAAGAACGTATATTTCTTTAATGGAATTTACTAGTCTATGAAACGACTTATATTGAAAAACTATAAAAAAAAAAAACGCTTTAGTTGTACAATTGACCAATTAATGACATTTGATAAAAAAAAAAAAAACACTTACTAGTTATCACAACCTAAATTGTGATGTTAAATGGAGTTAAGCCCAGAGGCAAATCGATTTCTGAAAGAATCGCCACCAGCGTTTTGGTTTAGGGAGCAGCGGGGAAACCTAATATAAAGACGGCCTTTGGAATCAAAAATGTAGGTTCGGGAGTTGATTCTGCGCAAGGCATAGGGGCCCCCAATATGCCTATCACTTGATAGTTACCCTTAGCTAGCTATATGGGAAGAGGGGCGGTGCTTGTGTTTGGGTTGTGTTTCTAGCCTAAGTCTTGGGAAGGAGGAGGTTCAGGTAAAAGGGTGTTCTAGGGTTTCGGGGTTTAAGATTTGACTTGATAGGAATGTGCCTCCTGTGCTCGTGCCTCAACTTTAGAGGAGTCAAAGTCAGCGTAGTTTACGGTGGGGGAGGCGTTGCGAAGAAAGGGTGAAATAGGTCAATACCAACTTGGCTATGTTTAGGCGAGATGAATTTGGCCTTGGTGATAGAAATTTTTCAGGAGGATGGTTGGCTACATGAGGCCGAGATGAACTCGGTCCTAGTGATGGAGGATGCCACGGTGAGGCCCGTTCAGATTCAGACCACGGGGCAGAGGCGAATTCAACCTCGGCAAGAGGGAGGATTGGGAGAAAGAGGTTTGAGAGATTTAGCTTTTGTTTGTAGAGGAAAAAGGGCTACCTAAGGCTTTTGAGGGTCAATTTTCTAGAGTTTCTGCCCCAACAAAATTCCCCCCAACTCTCCATTTTGAGGCTTTTTATAGGCTTGGGATCGGGCGGTGGTTGCCATATCCTATTCTCTCCTTCATTTAGGATCTTAATATCTCATATTTTATCCTCTGCTTTCCTTCTGATTCTCTCTTGGTAGGTGTTGAGTTTGTTGCAACTACCTTTCAAGATATTATTTTATATGTTAGTCAATTGGGTCCGGGAAGACTCGATCCCGGACAGTTTTAGGGTGCAACAGTTGCCCCCTCTTTATTTAATGCTTATCAAACAAGGTAGTGATCCTTTTGGATGAGCATAAATAAAAAAAAGAATCGGGACAGGTTTGGCAGTCGTACACTAGATTCCTCTGTTCTTTGTCCCAGTTGTGAGGTGATACTTGATCATCCACTCGATGGCATCAAGGTTTTATTTTTGTTTGGCTTTTGTTTTGGAGGGCCCAGTATCCATGAGGCTGGCACCTAGGTTTGTAGTGAAGGAAATGTGGCAAGTGGAGTGCACGCTGGCACCCGGGCTTGTAAAGAAAAGGTGGCAAGCGGAGTGGACCTTTTGGCACCAACTTGCAAAAAAAAGGTGGAAGCGGAGTGCACACTGGGCGCACCAGGACTTACAAAGTAAAAGTGGGAAGCAGTGCACGCGGGTACCTAGGCTTGCAAAGTAAAAGTGACAAGTGGAGTGCATACTGGTTGGCACCCAAGCTTGCAAAATAGAGGTGGCAAGCAGGGGTGCACATAAATTTGGCACCCAAGATTGCAAATAAAAGCGGCAAAGCGGAATGCACACTAGGCTGGCTTTCGGGCTTGCAAAGTAATGTGACAAGCGGAATTTTGTGGTACACCCAGGCTTGCAAAACTGGTGACGAATAATGGCAAGGGTGCGCGCCGACTTACAAATGCAGGTGAAATGAGAAAGGCAAGCAGGTTCTTGTAGCTGACTTGCAAAAGAAATAATGTAAGAATGGCAAGGATCAGTGCGCCTTAGAACTTGCAAAACAGCTAAAGTGGAATAGCAAACCGGGAGCACACCAGCTGCAAAAGCAGGTAAAAATAAAATGGCAAGCCGAGGTGCCTTATTTGGAAACTTGCAGAAGGTAAATAATAAATAGAATGGCAAGCCAGGTGCGCATCGGCTTGCAAAGGCATGTAGAGTAAAGTGGCAAGCCAAGTGCACGCCGGCTTGCAAAGGCAGGTAAAGTGGAATTGCAACTCGGGGGTGAACTGGCTTGCAATGGGAGGTAAAGTAGAATAGCAAAATGGAGTGCGCACCAACTTATGAAACAAGTAAAATAGAATAACAAACCAGGTGCACTGGCTTACAAAAAGTAAAATAAAAGTAAAATGTAAATAAGTGTGGCACAAAAGCACAAAGAATGGCAAAGGCGGGTGCACACGGCTTCCAAAAAGAATAATAGAATGGCAAACCAGATGCGCCCGGCACAAAAACCAGGTAAGTAGAATGGCAAATGCTAGAGGCTTGCAAAGGCAAGTAAGTAAAGTGTCAAGTTAGATGCGCAACGGCTTGCAAAGAGGGAGTAAAGTAAAAGCAAGCCAGTACGCACCGGCTTGCAAAGAATGGAGTGGAATGGCAAGCCTGGTGCGCAGCAAAAGCGGAATAAGGAAATGGCAAGCAGTGCGCACCGGCTTGCAAAGGTAAGAAAAAAAAAAATGACAAGCCGGGTGCGGACCTGCTTGCAAATGCAGATAAAAATAAAATGGCAGAAATTAGGGTGCTCACCAGTTTACAAAGGCAGGTAAAATGAATTGCAAGCCAGTGTGCGCATCGACTGCAAGCGAAAATAAAGTAGAATGGCAAACCAGATGCGCACCGGCTTGCAAAAGAAAATAAAGTGGAATGGCAAACCGTGTCACATACCGTCTTGCAAAAACAGATAAATATGAATGGCAAATCGGTGCACAGGCTTGTAAAAGGCAGGTAAAAGTGGAATGGGAAGTCGGGTGCGCACCGGCTTGTAAAGGCAGATATAGTAAAATGGCAAGTAGGGTGCAAGCGCGACTTGGAAAAGCGGTAAATAATAGTCTAGTCGAGTGCGCCACACGAAAATAGAGTAGAAATAAAATGGCAAATCAGTGCTTGCAGAGCTTGCAAAAATAACTAAAGTAGAATGGCGGCCGATTCTTGCCGACTTACCATCAAATGAGTGGAATAGCTAGAGAGATTTTGAGCACAAAGCTGCAATAAGTGGGATCTTAATCAGTGCGTCATTGGGGCATAAAGCGAGTAAAGTAGAATAGCAAGTCAGGTGTGCACCAACTGCAAAGCCGGAAGTAATGTAGAATGGCAAGTCGGGTGCGCCACCGACTTGCGAAAGAATGTGTTGGCAAGCGGAGTGCCTGTTTGGCTGCACCAGACTTGCAAAGGCAAGTAAAAATAGAGTGGCAAGCCGGTTGCGTACCCGGCTTACAAGGGTAGCTAAAGTGGAATAACAAGTCGGGTTCGCCGCCGGCTTGCAAAGGCAGGTAAGTGGAATGGCAAGTCGGGTGCCAAACTTGTAAAAAGCGGAAATAAGTAGAATGGCAAGTCAGTGCGCCCAAACTTGCAAAAGCGGAGAATGTCGAATAATGCAAGCCAGTGCGCAACTTGCAAAGTGAATAAATTAACATGGCAAGTCGGATCTTAGAGTTGCAAAAGGTAAATACGAATGGCAAGCCAGGTGCGCTTATAAACTGCAAGGTTAATAAAGTAGAATGGCAAACCAGGTGTGCAGAGCTTGCAAAGGTGAAAATAAAGTAGAATGGCAAGTCGAGGTTCTTACCAAGCTTTCAAAAATGCAGTGATTAGCAAGCCGGTGTGCACTTGCAAAGAAGAAAATAAATAAAGTGGCAAGTTGGAGTGCATAGCGACTTACAAAGCCAAGTAGAATGGCAGAAAATTTGGGTGTGCAAACACAAAAAGCAATTAGGAAGTAAAGTAGCAAGTCGGGTCTTGAACCGCTTGCAAAGCCAAATGAAGTAGAATGGCAAGAAAGGGTGCGCACCCGGCTTGCAAAACAAAATGGAAGTAAAAATTAGCAAGTTGGGTGCGCAGAAACTTGCAAAGCGGAAGTAGAGTTGAATGGCAAATTTGCTGGGTGTGCCGCCCACTGCGAAGGAAGATAGAGTAAAGTGCGAGCCGTGCTTAAACCTGCAAAAACAGCAATAAAAAAGTGGAATTGCAAGTGGTGCTTACCGGCTTGCAAAGCTGATAAAGTAAAAGTCCGTCGGTGTGCACCAGCTTGCAAAAGGCATATCTTGTGGAATGGCAAGCGGGTCCGCACCCGAAACTGAAAACAAATAAAGTGGATTGGCGGGCGAGTGCTGCACCGGCTGAAAGCAGTAATGTCGAATGGCAAAGCTAGAGTGCTTGCCTAAAGCTAAGGTAGATAAAAGTAGAATGAGCAGCAGTGCGCCCGGACTTAAAGGCAGTAAAGTAAAATAGCAATCGGTTGCGTCTTTGGCTTATAAAGGCAGGAAAAAGTTGAATAACAAGTCGGTCGCAAACTTTGCAAAAGCAGTAAGTGGAATGGCAATTTGGGTGCCACCGACTTCCAAAAAGCGATAAAATAGAATGCAAGCTGGTGCCTGCTTGACTTGCAAAAGCAATTAAAGTAAAATAAAAAAGGGCTTGGCTTCAAAAAGGCAGGAGTAAAGTAGAATGGCATGCAGTGCGCACTAAACTTGCAAAGGTAGGTAAAAGTAGAATGGCAAATCAGGTGCTGACGCTTACAAAAGCAGGTAAGGGAAATGGCAAGCAGTGCTGGCTAGCCAAAAATGGAAAAAGAAAAAAATGACAAGGTGCGGACCTGCTTGCAAATGCAGGTAAAAAAAATGGCAAGTTAGGGTGCTCACCCGGTTTGCAAGGCAGGTAAGTAGAATTGCAAGCAGTGTCGCGTCGACGACAAAAAGGCAAATAAAGTAGAATGGCAAGCCGAGTGCTGCCAAACTTGCAAAGAAAAAATAAAGTGGAATGGCAAGCGGGTATGCACCCAGTCTTGCAAAGCGGTAAATATAATAAGCGAGTCGGGTGCCTTGCGGGCTTGTAAAGCCGGAAATAAAGTGGAATGGGAAGTCAGTGCATGCCCAAGAGCAGCAAAGCGAATATAGTAAAATAGCAAGCCGGGTGCAAGCCGGCTGAAGAAACTTGGAAATAAATAATATGTCTAGTCAGTGCTTAAACTGAGTAGGTAAGTAAAATGGCAAGTCAGTCTTGTGTGGCTTGCAAAGAAGTAACTAAAGTGAGATAGCGAGCTGGTTGCGCCTTGGAAGCATAAAGCGAATGGAGTGGAATAACAAGCAGGGTGCACCACCAGCCTAGAGAGCAACGTAAAGTAGAATGGCAATCGAGTGCGTACTGAAAGCATGTCAAAAAGCGAGAGTAAAGAGTAGAATAGCAAGTCAGGTGTGCACCCGACTTTGACATGAGGTAATGTAGAATGGCAAAAGTCGGGTGGCTGCCCGACTTGCAGAAAATAATAATGGCAAGCGGAGTGCACAGGCAGGCACCAGACTTGCAAAAGGCAGAAAATAAAGTAGAGTGGCAAAGCGGACTTGCGTCGCAACTTGCAGAGTAGCTAAAGTGGAATGGCAAAGTCGAGTTCTGCCACTTGCAAGAAAGCGGTAAGTGGAATGGCAAGTCAGTGCTTACTTAGGCTTGTAAAAAGCATGAGTAAAATAGAATAGCAAATCGAGTGCTTTGCCGGCTTGCAAAAGCAGATAATGTCGAATGGCAAGCAGTGCGCACCAGCTTTACAAAGGTAGAGTAAAAAATTAGCATGGCAAAGTCGGATGCGCATCTCGAGTTGCAAAGGTAGTAATGTCGAATGGCAAGCCAGTCGCTGCCAAACACAAAAGTTGAGTAAAATAGAATGGCAAGCCAGGTGTGCACGAGCTTGCAAAGGTAAAATAAAAGTAGAATGGCAAGTCGAGGTCATGCAAACTGATAAGATGGAATGTGGCAAGTGTGCTTGCAAGGAAAAATGAAAGTAAAGTGGCAAGTTAGGGTGCGCAACTGACTATGAAGCCAGGTAGAGTAGAATGGCAAGCTGGGTGTGCACCGACTTGCAAAAACAGGTAGAGTAAAGTAGCAAGTCGGGTGCGAACACTGCAAACCAAGCGAAAGTAGAATGGCAAGCGGGTGCGCACCACTTGCACAAAGAGCAAATAGAGTAAAAGTGGCAATTGGGTATGCCGGCTTGCAAGCGAGATGGAGTAGAATGGCAAGCTGGGTGTGCAAACTAGCTTGCGATAGGTGGAAGTAAAGTAAAGTGCCAGGTGCGCACCGGCTTGCAAAAGGCAAATAAAGTGGAATTGCAAGTCGAGTGCGCCTGCGACTAAAAGTAAAGTAAAAAGGTCAAAGTCAGGTGTGCTACCAGCTTGCAAAGGCATGTATTATGGAATGGCCAGTGCATGCAAACTTCAAAAGCGAGTAAAGTGGATTGGCAGGCCGAGTGCGCCAAACTTGCAAAGCGAAATAATGTCGAATGGCAAGCTAGGTGCTGCCGACTACAAAGATTAATAAAGTAGAAAAGGCGACCGGTGCGCGACTGCAAAGCGCGAGGTAAAGTAAAATGGCAATCCAGGTTGCGTGCTGGCTTATAAAGGCAGGAAAAAGTTGAATAACAAGTCGGGTCGCATGGCTTGCAAAAGGCGAGTAAAAGTGGAATGGCAAAATTGAGTGCCTGCCAAACTGAAAGCAGAGTAAAAATGGAATGCCAAGCGGGTGACTGTGACTTGCAAAGACAATTAAAGTAAAATAAAAGCCGGTTCTTGCCACAGGCTTCAAAAACGTAAAGATAGAATGGCATGCGTGTCTTACCGAGCTTACAAAGGTGATAAAGTAGAATAGCAAATCAGTGCTTTGCAGCACAAAGGAGGTCAAGTAGAATGGCAGACGAGTGCGCTTGCAAACACATAAATAGTAAAATAGCAAGCCGTGTCCATACCCTTGCAAAAATAAATAAAAGTAAAATGGCAAGGCAGTGCGCAGCTTGACGAACTGATAAAGTAGAATGTGCAAGTCAGGTGCACTGGGACTTGCAAAAGCAGTAAAGTAGAATAGCCAACTCGGTGTGCCAAACCTACAAAACAGAAAGTGAAATGAAGTAGCAAGCGAGTGCGCACTAAACTCTGCAAAAGCAAATGCTGGAGATAGCAAATCGAGTACTATAGCTTAAAAAAGGAAAAGTAGAATGGCATCATGGAGTCATGGCACTTGCAAAAGATAGGTAAAAGTAGAATGTCCATGGGGCGCTTCGGCTTGCAAAGGCGAGTTAGAGTAAAGTGGTAGGGAGTGCTGTAGCCGACTTGCAATGGAGTATAGTGGAATGGCAAATCAGATGCATAGCGTCTTGCAAAGGAGTAAGCGAGAATGGCAAGCAGTCTTGTGCCAAACTTGCAAAGGTGGAAAGTAAAGTGGAATAGCAAGCCGAGTGCGCTTGCAAACTTGCAAAAGCAAATAAATAAAATAGCAAGCCGGGTGCTGCATAGCGAAAATAGAAATGATAGTAGTATGGTAGGTGTGCCAGGCTTGCGAGGCGAGAAATAAAGTGGAATGGCAAAGTCAGTGCCTTGCCGACTATAGCTCAACAGCAAAGGCAAGCCTGGTGTGCAGGCTTGCAAAAGGTAAATGAAAGTGGAATGGCAAGTCGGTGTGCCATGCTTGAAAGCACAAATGAAGTAAAATAGCAAGCTGGGTGTGCCAAACTGCTAGCGAGTACAATAAAGTAACTAGCAGATGCTGCCAAACTTGCAAAGGCAAATAAAGTGGAATGGCAAGTCGGGTGCACAAACTTGCAAAAGAAATAAAGTAGAAGAGCGAGCCAGTCTTGCAGCTTGCAGAGTTAATAAAGTAGAATGTGGCCAAAGATGTATGCATCGACTTGTAAACAAATGAAAGTAAAATAGCAGGGCCTAGTGCATCTTTTGCCTTACAAAGCGAGGAAAAAGTGGAATAACAAAGCCAGGTGCGCATCGACTTGCAAAAGGCGAGGTAAAAGTAGAATGGGAGCTAGGTGCGCCAGCTCATGCAAATGCAAATAAAGTAGAATGGCAAGATCGGTGTTCCTTAGAGGCTGCGATAGTGGAAGAAGTAGAATGTAAACTAGGTGTAAACTTGCAAAAGGCAGAATAGAAAGTAAAGTAGCAAAGCCGGAGTGCTGCCTAGGATTGCAAAAGGCAGTAAAAGTGGAATGGCAAGATCGGTGCTTTATCGCATGAAACAAGTAAAATAAAATGTCAGTGGGTGTGCACTGACTTGCAAAAGTAGGTATAGTAGAATGGCAAGCAGGGTGTGCAGGCTTGTAAAACACGTAAAAGTAAAATAAAATGGCAAAGCCTAGTGCATCTTTGCCTTACAAAGGCAGAAGAAGTGGAATAGCAAGCAGTGCGTATAGAGCTTACCAGCGAAGTGAAAAAGTAGAATGGCAGGTAGGTGCTTGGCGGCGTAAGAAAAACAAGTAAAGTGGAATGGCATGAGGGTGTGCGCGGCTTGTAAAGACAGATATAGTAGAATAGCAAACCCGAGTCTTGAGCGGCCTTGCGAATGCAGAGTAAAGTGGAATGGCAAGCCGGAGTGCGTACCAAACTGGCCGAAAGTAGAAATGGGGATGGCAAGCCAGGCGCTCAGAACTGCCAGGCAGATAAAGTGGAATGGAAAAGGCGAGTGCGCTGCAGGCTTGCAAAAGCGAGTATAGTGGAATGGCAAGCAGTGCGCCCGGCTTACACACACAGCAAATAAAATGAAACTGAGCCGGAGTGCTTGTAGGCTTACAAAAAGGCGAAATAAAGTAGAATGGCAAGCGGGTGCCCAGCGACGCATCAGCAAATGGAGTGGAATAGCAAAGTCGGGTGTGCACATCTTGTATAGGCTGAGTAAAGTAGAATGGCAAGCTGGATGCGCTGAGCTTGCAAAGCAGTAAGTAAAATAATGGCCAGTGCTTGGAAAGCTGAGTGGAAAGTAAAATGGCAGAGGCAGTGCCTTCGGCTTACAACCAAACAGTAAAGTGGAATGGCAAATCAGTGCATGCGGAAAACTTCAAGGCGAGTAAAGTAGAATGGCGGGCAGTGCGCCTAGACTCGAAAACACGAAGTAAACTAGAATGGCAGAGTCGATGACTGCCTAAACATGAGTAAAAATAAAATAGCAAGTGCAGGTGCTTAACATTGGAAAAGTAGAGTAAAGAAGAATAGCAGTGCATATAGGCTTGAAAATGCAAATGAAAATAGAGATAAGCGAGCCAGGTGTGCAAAGCTTGAAAAAGTAGGTAAAATAAGAATAGCCAGTGGGGTGTGCAGACTTACAAAGTAAGATGAAAAATAGAATGAAATAGGGTGCAAACTGCGAAAGTAAATAAAATAGAATGGAAATCTAGGTGTGCCCGAAGCTTGTAAAAGTAGGAAAAAGTAGAATAGCAAGCGGTCTTGTGGCTTACAAAAAGTGGAGTAGAGGTAGAATGACTAGGGTGCTGAGTCGACTTGCAAAGTAGGTGAAGAAGAGTGGCAAGTGGGTGCTTTACAGACTTGCAAAGTTAATGAAAATGGGATAGCAAATCAGTGCTTACCCAAAACTGCAAAGAGATAAGGTGGAATAGTAGCATGTGCGCAAATCTTGACAAAGGAAGTATAGATGGAATGGCAAATCGGTGCTGCACTTTCAAAAGCAGGTAAAAGTAAAATAGCAGATGGGTGTGCACCCAGCTTGCAAACAAATAAAGTAAAATAGCAGATGCGCAGACTTGCAGAGCAGATAAGTGGAATGCAAAGCCGAGTATGCCAAAGGTAAGTGAGTAGAATGAAACAGTGCTTGCCAAACTTGCAAAGTAGGTAAGTAGAATGGAGAAGCGTCGTATGGGCTTACAAAGTAGGTGAAAGAAGAGTGGCAAACTGGGTGCTCAGGCTTCAAAGTAGGTAAGTAGAATGGCAAGTCGGGTTCATACCGAGCTTGCAAGAATAAATGTAAATAGAATAATGCAGAATAGCTTGCAAGGATAAAGTGGAATGGCATGATGGAGTGCTATGAGCTTGCAAAAGCAGGTATAGAGAATGCAAGACAGATGCGCCTTGATAGTCATAAAATGTACATTTTAAGTGGACCTAGAAGATAGCGTTGAAACTCACGAGCAAAAGAGGACTGTAGCTAAGATCAGATTAATGGCTCTAAACTTGGGTAAAACACGACCTGTGTAATCAAAGGTTTTTAGCTAACTATCTCTTCATTGCAAGGGTTCAGCTCAAGCTCACCGCCATGATGCAGCCAAATCGCGAGAGCCTAGTCAGGTATATCTAGGTGGAACTCCCGTCAGCAATCAGAGCCACCTTGGGTCAGCTCGACTCCACGTCACTGCCTAAGAGTAGCTTGCAAATGCAAGAAGTCAAAAAAGGCGAGAATAGAATTGTACATGTAATTATGTTAGCATCGTTGGTGGTGCCCACTCTTGTATAAATGGATAGAACTACGAGCGAATAGGGGCTTTTTGCATTCAAACCTTCCCGTCTAATTTCCAACTTCTCTCGTTTTCTTCTGCTTAAAGCTCACGGTGGTACAGCTGTTTAATGGCATTTCTCTCGATTGAGGAAATGGGCTAGGAGCGAAGCAGAAGGTTATCGGAAGAGACGATTAGACACCAACGCACTCTGGTGGATCTGAACCTCCAGCATCCTAGCTAGTAGAGGTGGTCATCACTTTAGTCGTCCATGGCGATTGTTGTGGAGGATGGAGTCATCAATCACAGATACATGTTTGTATTTTGCTTCCACTTTTACAAGTGTTTTCGACCTCGATCTCTGTTGCAATTCAAAATCTAAGTTCAATTACTTCGTTGCGATGCATATAGTAGGAACAATGTTAAAAGCCCAAGATTGGGCCGGTTTAGCTAATTCGGTGGTAATCAGCCAGATTATTAATTGAGAATCTAAAATCAGCTTGAGACAATCTACGCCGTGATGAGGTGGCGATTGTTATAAATCCTCGGTATAGTCACAGGGGCGAACCTTTGTGTCGGTGCCATAAAAATCTTGGAGGTGGCGAGGGCTTGTAATGGGAGTAATTCATGCGAAAAGAACTTGATTGTGGAACTAAACATGAGCAAGTAATAAATAATAGCAATAGCATTAGGAATAAGCGTAATTGCATTTTGCATTATAGTTGATTCAGTTTTGATTTTAGTTAACCTCTGTTTGATTCAATTGCCAACCCCCTTGTTTACTGCCTTTAAGAGTCTGAACAGGAGTAGTCCGCCTCTAGGCGTCTGCACTTAGTCGAGACCAGACCCCGGATTGTCTCTGTCGAGTCACTCGGTTTAGTCTCTTGGAGTAACTTTCAGCTAGTGCGAGACAGTCGGTTTTACACTAGATTCCACTTCGTTTTCTCCACACTAAATCCTGTTGAGCATTGTGTCCTTGAGAAGAATGACCTAGGGTTGGGTTATGCTATAGTTAAGCTTTAGTAATTTGATAAGCGTCTAAAACGACTAGAAAAACATGAACATCAAATTGGCACCATTCTTTGAGGACACAAGTCCTTTTATTGTTTCAAGTGTGCCAAATAAACCGAGTCGAATCAAAGTTGTAAGAAGTTTTGTTTAAGAGTTGTTGAGTCTAAATTTGTCCGATAAATCTCCCAGAATTCACTGTTAAACAAAACAAATATATACATATAAGTATAGTAGAATTTCTAAGTCTGCATTGCATTTAATTTTGCAGTACATATTGACCACATTCTGTTTTCAGTAGAATCAATTGTTGCTTAGTACTTTAAATTTTGCATGATGCATGACTAGAAGTAACCTGACCATTAACATATTTTTGATCCAGAAATAGAACTAACTTTATGTGAGACTGCGAGAAATTAAATACCACTGATAAATAGTGGAAGTAGTATAAATTCTGCCACTAATTTTGACCAATTTTTTACCCTGACCATTTATTATTAGTACTAACAATTTCACAGAGCCAGGGCAGATGGAAAACCGACCAGGACATTGAAACTAGCGACCAGATGTGGTGTACCAGCCATGGTGTATCCATTATCCACAACTGGAGCCGGCTCAGGCATATGAATTAAGTCTGGTTTGATACATTTTGCTGCCTAAATTTCATGGTCTTGCAAGAAGACCCCAGCGAAGCATCTCGAAAATTTCCGTGGTTTGTTCCATGAGGCGCCGGGGAATCGGCTATATCTTACTGGGCCACCAAAGGGTAGCTATATCTGCGGCCACTTTTCAACACAGGGGAGACATGAAGACCTTCCTAGAAAATTTTCCGACTTCTGGGACTGCGACCATCGGGAAGAAATACGTAGGATAAGGCAGCATGGGAGAGACTGCCACACGAATATTGGGGCGCTTAATAAGGCTATGTGCCTGTCCCCGCGTCGGATCAGCGAACAATTTTGCTGATCCGATACTTCTATGAAGGAGGCGCCAATGATAGACAGTATGATCGATGCAGCTAGTGGAGGCGTTAATGGATAAAGATGCTTGACAAAGGCGTCTGATCTCGAACATGGCGGCGGCGCTTTCAGCGGTCGGGATCGGAAGGCGAACTTCGTCTCGACCGGTGAATGAAATCGGCGCAGCCTCGACCAAAGGCTGGAGAACCGGTTAATGAGAGCTGAGCATCCCTAGTGAGACAATGGTGATGAGTCAACATCATCAACAAAGGTCTTGAATATAAGTGATCATTTATTTCTGGCTGAAAGAAAGTGTTAGTCGTAGGAGGATTTCAATATGGGAAAAACAATCCCTCAGGCAAGCAATTCGATAACCACGTATAGAACAACCGGTCAGGTCAAACCCAACCGAGGACCTTACGACTCGAAAGGCAGATTCATCAGAATGCATCCCTATGGAACAATCGTTGTCGGCTGAGTCAGAATCACATCGCCATCCTTCCGCACAACACAGATTCCTCTCAAGGCACAGTCCACAGATCACTGGAAGATTTAATGAAGCGACTGGCAACAAAGTGACATGGAATTTCATGATCGGTAAGTTCAGCAATTTTACAATTCCAGCAAAATATGGCCGCCGACGTCCGGGATCTCAAAGATGCAAAATGAGGACAGCTAGCAAATCTGTGAAGCGAGCTACTGATCAGCAGGCTCGAGCAGCCTCCCCTCTCAATCCATTCCGAATCAAGAGGAATGCTCACTGAGTGACGTTGAAGCGGTGAGGTCTACATCTGAACAGCATCGGGCACTATGACAAATAACCTTTCTAAAAGGCATCAATAACTCGGATCATCGAGAGAATGAGCTATCAGAATTCTGGTTTTATCAAGATTTGTCTGCAGAAACCAGATTCTGATGGCGATTTGCTGAAGATGTTCAGGAAGGTGAAATCAACATTCCACTTCTCGATGTGATCAGAAAATTCAGAAAGTATGCAAAATTCCTCGAGGATTATGCGTCTACGAAAGAAAAGATGAAGAATCGAGAGACTTGAGTGTGGTCTCAAGCTTATCAAGAATAATCCCCTACAAAAATTTCACGAGTCTTACGAAAGTCTTAGAGACCAAGTATCTTCTCGGTCCATGCACTATGGTGATTGCCGTTCTGATGCTATGTCGGACACAGGCGTCAATCATGCATGCATCAACTTATAGGTCCTCGATTTTGAGTCATGGAACCCTATAGCGATGACTATTTAACACTAATAGAAGCATTGTGCTACCCATGGGAGTTCTGAAGATGTCTAGTCCAAAGTGAGCAATTAATATTTCCAGTCGATTTCTATGTGCGACATGGAGGACGAACATCAGGAAAGGATCGACCTTAATCTGGAAGGTCATTTTTAATGACAGCAAGGACAAGATTGAGCGTACATGCTGGGCAACTCTCGATGGAGTCGGTGACACGTTAGTGCGAGTTCAATATTTTTGGAAGCCATGACACCCATCGAGACCTCTCCCTCTTTGGTATAGCATGGAGCTTTAGTGGAGGAATACTTCGAACTAGACAGCCTTGAGGAATGGAAGACCTTTGCTGAAGGCTCACGCTAAAAAGGCGACCAGAAATCTTGGAGACGACTCAGAGGATGATCCTGAGTGACACTCAGTGACTTAGCATTTTGAGTCTTAAGTTAATAAACCAGTTGCTACCCCAGACCGAGTCATGAATAGTGCGGAGGTAAAAGTTCTGAGACCAAACCAGCTTTGCCTGTAGCCATATTCACGGCAGTGAAAGTCGACCAAGAAAGTCGAGTCAATAAAGGTCAAGATCAAGCGGGCGATGAGTCAAACACCGACCGACACTGAAACAATTGACGATGCAAGCAGACTGACCAAAGCTCATCGTTCACTGCCGGGATCAGAGCCAGCCTGCACAAACAACCAAAGTGACCTCAGTCATGAAACCAATCGTCATGTCGGCACACTCATAGCCAGATGTAGCGATCTTAATGCATCTAAAACAAAGACAGACGGATCGAAAGCTGTAACTCGGGAATCTCATCTCATCTGGAGCTGAAACCATTGCTAAGCGACCTAAAATATACCCTGCTTGGACGGTGAAAGCAGCTCAGTCATTCTAATAACACTCCTCGAAGCAGAAACTCTTTGAGGTCCTAAGACAACTACAAAAGCAATTGGGTGAAAGCTCTGACCTTCAAGTATAAATCCCTCATCTGCATGCATAGAATCTGATGGAGGAGGACATCAAGCGCACATAACAACAGCAACGCTGAATCCTACCATCTCGGGCGTAGTCAAAAAGTCAAGCTACTTCTGTGAGGCATCGTCTACTCAGCTGATGATGGGTGCCTGTACATGAGTAGTGCCATGCAGGATGACTATCCACGAAAAGCAGCCAAGCAGTTGGGTGCTTCTGATTCAACGTGGCGGGTGTACATCGATTATAGAAAGATTGAATCAAGCGACCACAGGATCCACTCCTTTGCTTTTATTGACCGGATCTGGAAAGATGGCAGTCAATATTTTCTGGATGGATTCTCAAGATACATACAAATTCATTGCCAGGGAACCGGCACGAAAATGACTATACTTGCCCATGGTACCTACAAAGTACACCACGCATGCCATTTGCTATCTGACGTTTACCTGCATGATGATATCTCGGACTTTTACAGGCATAGGTGTTTATGGATGACTTCGCGGTGTCCAGATCATTGACGATGCTGAACAATCTGTCAAGGTCTTTGAAGGATGCAGTGCAGACTTAGTTCTAAAGTTTGAAAATGTCATTTCATAGTGTAGGGAATAGTTTAGGACACTGGTCTCCAGAGGCATTGAAGTGGACAAAGTGAAAAATAGATCTTTATCACACTCTTCTTAGCCCTACTTGTGCGAAGTTTGCTCTTTTCTAGGACATGCAGCTTTTTCTGGAAGGTTCATCAAGGACTTGACAAAGCCAGCCCGTTGTCAGCGCTGTATATAGGATGTAGATTTCAACTGACCAGCATCTGAGGCATTTAGGGCTGAAGAACAAACATCACGTCAAACATGCACCACACTGGGACCTGCCATTTGAGCTCATGTGCAGCATCGGTGCGGTAGGCTGTTCTCGGCGGAGGCAGAGTCCAATGATCCATGTTATTACGTATGCGTCGGAACCATGGACTTCGGCCCAAACAAAATACCGACAACGGAGAGAACTCAATTGATGTTGATTTCGGAAGTGATGCTAAATCATGTATGGGGATGACCCTATCTATAGAACTATGTGTGATAAGATCATCATTCACGTCGAGATCAAGTCGGTCCTTCACTTTTCCATTGCAGAGACACTTCTGAGCTCATCTCGATTTCAGAAGAGTCTCGCCTGCATTGGCCTTCTATTTTGAGCCTTCATCAATTAGTGCTCACCTCTGACTGATCAGCGACGGGATGTGCTGAACCAAGACATGAAATACTGGCCAGACCCGTCCTGATTATGAGTCTTTGGCGTTTAGGGGCATAGATTTTTATGGAGCCTCCCAATCTCCAATGGCTATTTAGCACATCACGCTTTGCTTGAGTCGATTATGTATCAAGATGGGTGAAACTATGACGGAGCAATGATGCAATGGTAGTGGACTCTTAAGTCGATATTTTCTGAGGTCGGTGCTCATCGATTGACCGAGTCATAGCTGATAACCTCCTTCTTCAAAAATATGGGGTGGCTCACGGGATAACCAACATACCCCCAGACTAATGGGCAAGGCGAGGTGTTTAATAGGGAAATTAAGCATACTGCTGCGAATGACAAATCGGCATGAAAGGACTAGAACAAACTCATGAAGATGTGCTATGGGCTCACGACCCGCATCTGGGAACTACAGCAGGGATGTCTCCTAGGTGTTTCGGAAGGCGCCGCCTCACTGTGGAGCTAGGCGCACAAAGGCTCTACTGGGTCAGCAATATAACATGGCCCTATGACCAAGCGGAGCACAGAGTTCCAGCCAAAATTAAGGCAGACTTACATTAGAGGAAGCTGTATAAGGAATGCAGGATCTACTAAGCAAAGGTAAAAGTATTCCATGACCGCTATAAGATCCACAGGAAAAGATCACCAGGAGATTAGTGGATTGTTGCTCTTCAACTCGGATTAAAGCTTCATATGCAGGTGAAAGCCGCTTCTAGATGGAATGGACCTTTTGATTTATCACTAACATAATGTTACTCCATGAGTCGAGTCTCGCTCAGCGAAAGACACTGCTCTAGTGCACCTTTCAGGTCGGCGGGCACTCAAGTCAAACCTTTTCCTCTGAAGATCCAGCATACCGTGGAGAGCATCTGGAGAAGCGTCTCCTTGAGTGGAGACCAGCTCACAGGATAAGCGCTGACCCTAAAGCCCGACTCGACCCGACCTCTTCACATTGAGGACGATGATCACAGAAACTAAGTGTGAGGGTGCATCCCACTGCTGATCATTTCATGTCGTATACGCCGCCTGTCTCTCACAACTCTTTCGTTCCTCTGAGCTCTATTCGTGCTTTACATGTCGATATACTATATTTTAAGTCTCATTTAGTATTTTTCTTTAATAAGTTTGTGTTTAATAAAAGAGTCTCAACTAGTGCGCCCGCAATGCGGAATGGCCTCAGTCTTAGAGTGCGATTGTCGAAGTGAGGAAATTCCTTGTTGATCCAGGAGTCGGCAGGCAATTGACGGATCTCTTCATTCAGATAGAAAGGCTGCCTCTCTGCACAGAAGGGAACCAGACCTCTGGAGTCCTAAAGCGGTAAGGTAAATGAAAATGGGAAGAGCAACATAGTCGGCTAGATGTGAAGAAAGTCAGGCCTTACAACCGGTCATGAGAAATCACACCTTCCTGGCGAGATGAAACGATGCATACATCTCCACTGCTCTGAGTGATTGTATGTACAAAGCATGTTAATTGTGATCTGCTGAATTTTGCCTAAGCTCTGGATACTGATTGTATTTCTACATGCGGGGAGATGAAACGATCTGATAATGTTTCTTATAGGCAGGCCAAAATAAACAATCGAAACAAATGACCACTTGTCACCTCACTCTTCAGCTAAGTGTCATTATCTTCTGCAGATCACTACAAGCCCGAGGCCAGAAAAACCATTCTTACCTCACCTCTCGAGGAAGCGGAGCCAGTGGAATCGTCTTGGGAGTGTGAGTTAGAATCAAGTGTAGAAGTCTAGGAGGGGGAGCATGAATTTGGTTAAAAGCTTGGTGAAGGTTCAGAAGAAGAGAGAGGGAAGAGAAAATGGAATGAAAGAAAAAGAGGAAATGACAGCCAAAATAGAAAAAGCAGAGCAAATGAGAATAAACAAAGTAACCAAAGACTGCATGAGGTAGAAGAAAGAAAAGAAATGTAAAAGCAGTGCATCGACGTAAATACGAGATCTGAGACCACAGCAACGGAGGCTGCCCTCATACTGGTTACCTCTCCCATTGCTACTCTCCTCCCGTGGGTCCGAAGCTAGTTTTCTTACGTCTATTCGACCCGCTAACCTCGGCCTGCTTCTGAAAGCAGAGGAAAGAGTCCTGAAGTGATCATAAGCATTGTGTTTTGCGGGGAGTGAGAGGATCTCTGTCGAGATATGGTAACAGAATTCCATGCAATGTTGAGTGTAAACAGCCAGACACTTGAGACATGAAAATGAGCACATAAAGTAAAAGTTCTATCACTGCACCCTTCCAATTGGAAACCACGAGACCCACGAGAACAAAGGAAGTAGCTCCTGATTGCATGGCGCTCTGAGCCACGCTGAAGAGGCAGAGCTGCAATGCAGAGTCAAACAAGGAAATCAAACAAAAGTCTCGCTAAAGTCACCCTTAGCAAAGTCATATGTCTTTGCACAAGGAGTGCAGAGGCTAAGTGTGAGTTTGATGGGTCATAAAATGTACATCTTAAGTGGACCTAAGAAGGGTATCATTGAAGCGACTCACGGGCTTAAAAGATGATTGTGCGCTGAATCGATTAATGGCTAAACAGGAAGTAAAAACACTGACCTGTGCTTAATCAAGGTTTAGCTAACTATCTCTCTTCGTGCTGAGGTTCAGCCAAGCTCGGCCTGCCATCGGATGCCAGTAGCTTCGGCCCGTGCGAGGCGAGTCGGGTAGATCCGGTGGAACTCGTCTGTGATCGAGGCGCTGCGTCATTAGCAGCTCCAGTATCGCTACTGGAATAACACCAGCGCAAGTCTGACGAAATGAAGCCCGAGCCAAAGTGTACATCACATTATGAATGCGATGGCATAGATTGACTAACCTTGACATATAAATGGATAGAACTCACAAATGAATAGAGGCTTTTTGCATTCAGGCAGCCGATCCATCAATTTCAATACTCTCGTTTTCTTCTCGCTCAGCTCACTGGTGGTACGATGCTGTTAGTGGCGTTTCTCTCGATTGAGGAAAGTGCACTAGGAACTGAAATGAAGGTTATCAGAGGAGGCGAGTAGACACCAACGCACTACGGGTGGATCTGAACTCTGCGCGTCTAGCTCATGAGTGAGAGTGAATCATCCACTGATGGTCCATAGCGGTGTTGTGGAGGATCGATCGCTCAGATCACGAGTGCCACAATGTTTGTATTTTGCTTCCAATATTGCAAGTGTTTTCTAACCCAGGATCCTACGTTGCTGATTCGAAAATCTAAGTTCAATTATAGATTGCGGGTGCATATAAATGCAGACAATGTTAAACTAATGCCAGATTGGAACTGGTTTAAAGCTAATTGATGAGTAATCATAGCGATTGTGGTGAGAATCTAAAAGTCAACTTGAACATAATCTCACCAAGCCCGGTAGAGGTGGCGATTGTGATAAATCTTCGGTATGGTAAGAGGCTGAACCTTCTGATGCCATAGAAATCTTGGGAGGTGACAGCCAGTTCTATATGGATGGTCAGCCGGAAAAGAACTTGATTAATGGAACTAAACATGAATTCGATGTAATAATGATAGCATTAGGAGTATAGTGCATTTGCGTTATGGTTGATTCGTTTGATTTTTAGTTAACCTCGTTTTGATTCAATTGCATTTCAACATGTTCTTTTGCTTTAAGTCACGAGGCAAATTGATCCTTACTCTGTAAGCGATCTATCTACATAGCCCAGAGATCGGGCGGATTGTCTTTGTCGAAGTCGACTAGAGTTGATCTGTGAGAGAAACTCGACTAGTCTTAGAGGCAGTCGATATTACTACATAGATTCCATCCTGTTGCTCAATGCACTAAATCTAGCCCAACACAATTGTGTCTTGAAAAATGACCTAGGGTTGGCTTCTGCTACTACAGTTAACTTTAAGTAATTTGATAAAATCTCAACGACAGGAAAAAGCATTTCGACTTATCCATAGTCTTGCAAAGCGGAGTAAGTAGAATAATGACCGGTCTTATTTAACTACCAATGAAATAAAGTAGAATAATGGCCAAGTCTTGTGGCAAACTTCTGTGATAAAGTAAAATAATGGCGTCTTAAACTTATAATGACTAAAAGTAAGAATGTGGTTACAAACTTGATGTCATGAAGGTAACACCAGACTTCTGAGAGCAAGTAAAGTAAATTAATGACCAAGGGTCTTCTTGTCTAAAAACAAATAATGTAAATAACAAATCAGGCGCATCGGCTTACAAAAGCGAGAATAAATTAAATAGCAATGCAGTGCTCTTAGGTTACAAAGAAGCGAGAAATAAAATGGGAATGACAAAAGCGGGGTCTTGGCAAACTTCTGAAATGAAATAAAAGCGAGAATGGTAAGCCAGGAGTCTGCCATGGTATCAATAATAACAAGCGTTATTTCTAGTCTTGCAAAGAAAGCCAATCAAATGCGTCACTAAGCCGGGTCTTGCTGGCTTGTAGAAACAGTATAACGGGTATAGTACAATAGCGGCCCAGATATCTGCCGACTTCTGTGAAAGCCAGTAAAGTAAATCATGACCGGTCTTGTGTAGACTTACAAAGGTAAAAGTAGAATAGCCAAGCGCGATGTGAACTGGCTTATGGAACAGTAAAAATGGAATGTAAATCGAGGTGCGCAAACTTGCAAAAGCGAGTAAAAAGTAGATTGCAAGCGAGTCTTGTAAACTATGGCCAGGTAAATAGAATAGCAAGCCTATTGCTTACAAAAGGCGGAGTAAGATGGATTAGCAAGCGGGTCTTGTAGCCAAGAAGCACAAGGTAGGTAGTGGCAAGCTTCAGTGTAGCCTTCCAAACTTCCGCAAAGAGCTGAAAATAACGTCGAAAGGCAAAGTGCGCCAAACTGCGGCTAGTAAGAAGTAGAATGGTAAGCAGGAGTGTGCACCAGCTCATGAAAGATGGAGTAAAGTGGAATGGCGAAGCTAGGTGCTTGCCAAACTTACACAAAAGCGAATAAAATGCAAAATAACAAAAGTAGGGTCTTGTTGGCTTACTAAGCATGAATAAGCGGAATTCTGTTAGGTCTTGCTTACCCATTTTACAAAATGGAGTAAGTAGAGATAATGACCGATCTGGCATTTGACTTCTTAATGAAATATAAAGTAGAGATAATGACAAAGGTGGAACACAAGTAAAAGATAAATAGAGATAGCAAGCCAGAATTTGCCTGCAGACTTGCAAAGTAGGTAAATTAAAATGCCAAGCGTGTCTTGTAATCAGCTAGTAAGGCAATTAATGAATGGCTGGGGATGCTGGCATGACTTGCAAAAGGCAGATAAGTTGATTACCAGCCGGGTGCGCCTGACTTACAAAAGCAGTCATAAAAATGGGAATGCGTGGCTTAGGGTGCGCAGATCTTACAAACAGTTAAAAGTAAAATGTAAGCAGTCTGTGGAAACACAAAAGCTGATAAAAGCAAAATGGCAAAACCAGCTGCTAACTGGCCGGCTTCTGGCCAGTGGGGGAAATGGAAATAAGCGAGTCAGTGCGCCTGCAGCACTAAACCGAATAAGCCAAAGTCGCACCGACTCTGAAGTTGAAATAAAATGGCAGCCGGTCATGGGTCGCTGGAATAGCAAGCGGATGCGCCTCAACATAAAGATGGAGTAAATGAATAAATTGGGTGCCAACCAACAAAGCGGATAAAATAGAATAACCAAAACGAGGTCTTGCCCTGACTTAAAGAGGGTTTATCTGTAGGTCATATGCAAACACAAAATAGAGTAAAAGAAATTAGAATGTAAACCCGTCTGCTGTCAACCTAAAGTAAATAATGGCCAGTCTTTCGACTTACAAAGTAAAGTCGAATGTAAACAGTGCCATACCAAATCAAAATCAAGTGGATTAGCAAACTGGTTAGACACCAACAGGAAATGGAGTGGAATATTCATAAATTGGGTCTTATGGCAAACACAAGTAAATAAATCAGAATCATGGCCGAGGTCTTGTAGCCGACTTAAAGACATCTGATAAAATGTAGATGTAAAAGATAAAGTGGAATGTAGCCGGTTAGCATGCCGACTAATAAAAATAAAAGTAGAATAGGCTCGATCAGTCTTAGCATACAAAGCGGAGTAAAGTAGAATGTAAATAAAGTGTACCAAAACAAACATATCTGATCAAATAATAAGCCGAGTGCCTTACCAGCCACAAAGCGGTAAGTGAATAATAGCCGGTCCTGCACCAAATACAAAACTGAAGTAAAATAGAATGTAGCGAAGCGCCATAAAGAATGGAGTAGAATAGCAAAACTGGGTGCGCCGACTTACAAAAAATCAGTAAGGAAGTAGAATAATAGCCAAGTCTTGAAGCAAACTTACAAAGCGGAAGTAAATGAATAAATGGCCAGATCGCATACAAGAAGTTAAATAATGGAATGGCGACTAGTTCTTAATGGGTTAAATATAAGTATGCTTAAAAATCGCTCGAGTCTCGCCAGGTTCAAGTCGGCATCATCTAAGCCAGATCGGACAAACACAATATATCATGAAATAGCAGCCGATCTTATGTAAATCGCTCGACGGAAGCAGTCTATAAACTAAAGATTAATGCTAAAATATAGCCAGATCTTACAAAAGCAAATCATCGTCATAAAGTCGTCACCTTCCTATTTCTAAATTATGTCGATCTCATGGAGTGCTCTTGGGCTCATCTCAAATGGGAATAGGAAAAACAGGTCACGCCTGACTTAAAAGCGAATCATGGGTCTGCAGACATCATCGATATCGAATCATGAGCAGTCTTGTATCGACTAATCTCAATAGAATGGCAATAACTCAAAAATGGGTAAATAACAGCGTCTGCAAAAGTGGAGGTGCTCCCAGCACCTAAGGACGATAAAATAGAATGTAAGCAGGTCTTATAATGTTTCTGAGGTGAAAGTGGCAGGTTATAGGTTCTGTAAATCTATCAAAAGTGGAATAAGGATTGGTTCTTGCAAAGTAAAATGAAACTAAACGGTTAACCATAACAAACCGGTCTGTAGCAAACAAATAAAATCAGACTCAACAAGTCTGTATTGCAGCAAAAAACAATCATCGAATAACAATCAAATCTTATAGCAACACAAAGAAAGCCAGTCGTCAGATAATGATCTTATAAGTGGATAACAAGCTGGGTCTGTAGCTAAATAAAATGAATATAAGCTGATGCCTTGTTAAAATATCAAGTCAGAATCTTAAACCCAGTCACTGGGTCAGATCTTAGCAGATTCTGATCTTCTAAGGTCATCAAAATATCGCCGAGGTCTGCTTGTCAAATGGTAAATAAATCATCATGATCAGGTCTGTCTCAACTCTAAGATAAGTCGTCCTAAACAGGTCTCGGCATCTAAAATGCGAATATAAATAAGTATTACCATAAACTCCTACAGTAATCAGTCGATAAATAGGCAAGTGCACCGACTAAATCAGAATCATGACCGGTCTTATAAATTCCCTAAAACAAGTATCTGGCAGCCGGGTTCATGATGGGGATAAAATGTAAACCAGGATCATATAGAAACCTAAAATGAGTCGAAATCGTCGCCAGGTTCTTAGCCAGTCAAAATATAAGCGAGCAGTCATACCAAAAGCAGTGAAATGAGATAATAAGCCAGATCACAAAAGCAGTCAATAACAATCAAGTTACTGAAAACAGATCAAAGTGAATATGAAGCAGATCTTTGGGCAGGGTAAAGTCAGATTCTCAAATGGAAATAAAGTAGAATATAAGCAATTCTTAACCCAAAAACAAATAAGTGGAATATAAGCAGGTCTTGAACTTGTCATGAATAAATTGGATAAGCCGGTCTGTATGATTACAAAGCAGTCAAAATAAAATAACAGCCGGTCTGCAATCAAATCGTCATGAAGTCAGTAATCTGGAAACTTACAAAAACATGGAATTAAGCCGGTCTTATCGACTCTAGTAAGTAGAATATGAAAAAACAGTCTATTTATAAGCAGATAGAATTAAATCAACAAGACAGTCTTATAGAGCCATCATCAAGACCAGGTATACCAAACTCCTGAAAGCGAATGTCTCATCTTCGCCGAATGCGGTAATAATGATAGAAATAAAATATCTTAAATCGGTCGCGTATCGGCTTGAAACAAAGTCGATCGGCCGGTCTGTAAACAGAAAAATCAAGAAAGTAGAATCATAATAAGTCTATAGAACCTGAAAAAGCGGATAAAGTGGAATAACAAAATGAGTCTTATACCGACTTCACAAAAGGTAAAATGAAATAGAATCATGGCCAGTCTGTAGGCTAAAAATGTCATCTTCGCCGGTCTGTATGAGTAAAATCAAATGAGAGGTCTGTAGCCGAACTGAAACAGATGAAATAAAATCATGAACCGGAGTTCTTAACGCCAATTTCTGGCAATTAAAATCGAATGTAAACCGGTCTTGGCAATGAAACAAATAGAATAAAGCAAAACCAGTCTGTAAAAGCGAAAGAAATGAATAGCAATCAAGTTCGCGGCAAAAGGCGAATAAGTCAGAGCAATGACCGAATCTTATGTAACACAAAGCGGAGAAGTGGAATGTAGAGCTGGGTCGCCATAAACGAAAAAAAGGTAAATAAACTCGGTGCGCCAAAAACAAATAAAGTGGAATAAACAAACAGTCGCATGAGCTTAAATGTA
Organism: Mucuna pruriens; assembly: GCA_025330945.1. Taxonomy (NCBI): domain Eukaryota; kingdom Viridiplantae; phylum Streptophyta; class Magnoliopsida; order Fabales; family Fabaceae; genus Mucuna; species Mucuna pruriens. The sequence goes on along the minus strand of JAENHJ010000387.1, from coordinate 298 downwards.
AATAAATTGAATAACCAAAGCGGAGTCACCTGAGTTTCTGAAAACAGTCATCAAATAAGCCGGTCTGTAGCCGGCGCTTGATCATCGATAAATAAATATCTTAAGTCAGGCCAGCATCTGCGGCTTTCTAAAACTGAAGATGGAATTACAAGCAGTGCAGCACTTGGCGCAAAATAAAAGTGAATGTAAACAGTCATGACTATGATCAAAGATGAATAAGCAGGTCTGTAGCCGACTTAAAAGAAACTAAATAAATGGAATCATGGGCCAGTGCGCAAACGGAATATCTCCGTAAAAT
>JAENHJ010000386.1:0-48117 GCA_025330945.1 Mucuna pruriens | reverse complement strand
AAGAATGAGAAGAAAAAGAATGAGAGGAAGGAGAATGATACGAAAAAGAACGAGAGGAAGATGAATCAGAAGAAGAGGAACTAGAAGAAGAATGAGAAGAAGAAGAATGAGAAGTAGAATAATGACAAGAAGAATGAGAAGAAAAAGAATGACAAGATGAATGAGAAAAAGAAGAATGCGAAGAAGAAAAATGAGAAGAATGATAAGAAGAAGAATGAGAAGAAGAATAAGCAGAACAAGAATGAGAAAAAGGAGAAGAAGATGTAGATTAGGAAGAAGAATGAAAAGAAGAATGAGAAAAAGAAGAATGAGAAGAAGAAGAATGAAGAAGAATGAGAAGAGGAATGAGAAGAAGAAGAATGAGAAGAAGAAGAAAGAGAAGAAGAAGAATGAGAAGAAGAATGAGAAGAAGAAAGAAAAGAAAGAATGAGAAGAAGAATGAGAAGAAGAAGAATGAGAAGAAGAAGAATGAGAGAAGAAGAATGAGAAGAAGAAGAATGAGAAGAAGAAGAATAAGAAGAAGAAGAAGAAGAAGAAGATGAAGAATGAGAAGAAGAAGAAAGAAGAAGAAGAATGAAGAAGAAGAATGTGAAGAAGAAGAATGAGAAGAAGAAGAATAAGAAGAAGAAAGAAAATGAGAAGAAGAAGAATGAGAAGAAGAATGAGAAGAAGAAAGAATGAAAGAGAAGAAGAAGAATGAAGAAGAAAATGAGAAAAAGAAGAAACGAGAAGAAGAATGAGAAGAAGAAGAATGAGAAGAAGAAGAATAAGAAGAAAAAGAATGAGAAGAAGAAGAATGAGAAGAAGAAATGAGAAGAAGAATGAGAAGAAGAAGAAGAAGAAGAGAAGAAGAATGAAGAAGAAGAATGAGAAGAAGAAGAATGAGAAGAAGAAGAATGAGAAGATTAAGAATGAGAAGAAGAAGAATTAGAAGAAGAAGAATGAAGAAGAAGAATGAGAAGAAGAAGAATGAGAAGAAGAATGAGAAGAAGAAGAATGAGAAGAAGAAGAATGAGAAGAAGAATTAGAATGAAGAAGAAAAAGAATGAGAAGAAGAAGAATGAGAAGAAGAAGAATGAGAAGAAGAAGAATGAGAAGAAGAAGAATGAGAAGAAAAAAATGAAAGAAGAAGAAGAATGAGAAGAAGAAGAAGAAAAGAAGAAGAAGAAAGAAGAAGAATGAAGAAGAAGAATGAGAAGAAGAAGAATGAGAAGAAGAAGAATGAGAAGAAGAAGAATGTGAAGAAGAAGAATGAGAAGAAGAATGAGAAGAAGAAGAAAGAGAAGAAGAATCATGAGAAGAAGAAGAATAAGAAGAAGAATGAACGAAGAAAGAATGAAATGAGAAGAAGAAGAAGAAGAAAAATGAGGGCAAGAAGAAGAAGAAGAAGAATGAGAAGAAGAAGAATGAGAAGAAGAAGAATGAGAAGAAGAAGAATGAGAAGAAGAATGAAAAGTTAGAAGAAATGAGAAGAAGAATGAGAAGAATGAGAAGAAAAAGAAGAAGAAGAATGAGAAGAAGAATGAGAAGAAGAAGAATGAGAAGAAGAAGAATGAGAAGAAGAATATGATGAAGAAGAACTACAAGAAGAAGAATATGATGAAGAATGAGAAGAAATGAGAAGAAGAAGAAAAAGAAGAAATGAAGAAGAAAGAATGAGAAGAAGAAGAATGACGAAGAAGAAGAGAAGAAGAAGAATATATAAAAGAGCTGAAGAAGAAATGAGAAGAAGAAATGAGAATAAGAAGAATGAGAAGAAAAAGAAAAATGAGAAAAAGAAGAAGAATGAGAAGAAGAATGAAGAAGAATAAAAGATGAAGAAATGAGAAGAGAAGAAGAAGAAAAAAGAGAATGAGGAAGAATGAGAAAAGAAGAATGAAGAAGAAGAGAGAATGAGAAAAAGAAGAATAAGAAGAAGAAAGAAGAAGAAGAAGAAGAATGAGAAGAATAATGAAGAATAAGAAGAAGAAGAAATGAGAAGAAGAAGAAATGAGAAGAAGAAGAATGAGAAGAAGAAGAATGAGAAAGAAGAAGAATGGAAGAAGAAGAAGTGAATGAGAAGAAGAAAAATGAAGAAGAAGAAATGAATGAGAAGAAGAATGAGAAGAAGAAGAATGAGAAGAAGAAGAAGAATGAATGTGAAAGAAGAAAAAATGAGAAGAAGAAGAATGAGAAGAAGAAATGAGAAGAAGAAGAATGAGAAGAAGAAAAGAAGAAATAAGAAGAAGAAGAAGAAGAATTAAGAATGTTAGAAGAAAAGAATGAAAAGAAGAAAGAATGAGAAGAAAGAATGAGAAGATGAAGAAGAATGAGAAGAAGAAGAATGAAGAAGAAGAATGAGAAGAAGAAGAATGAGAAGAAGAAGAAAAGAAGAAGAATGAAAAGAATGAGAAGAAAATAAGAAGAAGAAGAATGAGAAGAAGAATGAAGAAGAAGAATGAGAAGAAGAAGAATGAGAAGAAGAATGAGAAAAGAATGAGAAGAAGAAGAATGAAAAAGAAGAATGAGAAGAAGAATGAGAAGAAGAATGAGAAGAAGAAGAAAAAGAAGAAGAATGAAAAAGAAGGAGAAAAAGAAGAAGAATGAAAAGAAGGAGAATGAGAAGAATAAGAATGAGACGCAGAAGAATGAGAAGAAGAAGAATGAGAAGAAGAATGAGAAGAATTACAAGAAGAATGAGAAGAAGAATGAAAAGAAGAAGAATGAGAAGAAGAAGATTGAGAAGAAGAAGAATGAGAAAAAGAAGAATGAGAAGAAGAAGAAGAATGAGAAGAAGAAGAATGAGAAGAAGAATGAGAAAAGAAGAATGGAAGAATAAGAAGAAGAATGAGAAAAGAAGAATGAAGAAGGAAGAAGAAGAAAAAAGAAGAAGAAGAATGAGAAGAAGAATGAGAAGAAGAAGAATGAGAAGAAGAATGAGAAGAAGAAGAATGAGAAGAAGAAGAATGAAGAAGAAGAAATGAGAAGAAGAAGAATGAGAAGAAGAAGAATGAGAAGAAGAAGAATGAATGAAGAAGAATGAGAAGAAGAATGAGAAGAAGAAGAAGAAGAAGAAGAAGAATGAGAAGAAGAAGAATGAGAAGAAGAAGAATGAGAAGAAGAAGAAGAATGAAGAAGAATAAGAAAAGAAACGAAAAGAAGAATGAATGAAATGAAGAAAAGAATGAAAGAAGAAGAAATGAGAGAAGAATGAAAAAGAAAGAAAATGAAGAAGAAGAATGAGAAGAAGAAGAAATGAGAAGAAGAAGAATGAGAAGAAGAATGAGAAGAAGAAGAATGAGAAGAAGAAGAATGGAAGAATAAGAACGAGAAGAAGAATGAGAAGAAGAAGAAATGAATGTTAAGAAGAAGAATGAAGAAACGAAGAATGAAAAGAAGAAGAAGAAGAAGAAACGAGAAGAAGAAAATGAGAAGAAGAAGAATGAAGAAGAATGAGAAGAAGAATGAGAAGAAGAAGAATGAGAAGAAGAAGAATGAGAAGAAGAAGAATGAGAAGAAGAAGAATGAAGAAGAAGAAATGAGAAGAAGAAGAAAAGAAGAAGAATAATGAAAAGAAGAAGAAGAAGAAATGAAGAATGAAGAAGAAGAATGAGAAGAAGAAGAATGAAAGAAAAGAAGAAGAATGAGAAGAAGAAGAATAAGAAGAATATTAAGAAGAAGAATGAGAAGAAGAAGAATGAGAAGAAGAAGAATGAGAAGAAGAAAAGAAAGAAGAAAATGAAGAAGAATAAGAACGCGAAGAAGAAGAATGAAGAAGAATGAGAAGAAGAAGAATGAAGAAGAAGAAGAATGAGAGGAAGAAGAATGAGAAGAAGAAGAATGAGAGGAAGAAGAATGAGAAGAAGAAGAATGAGAGGAAGAAGAATGAGAAGAAGAATGAGAAGAAGAATGAAAAGAAGAAGAATGAAAAGAAGAAGAATGAGAAGAAGAAGAATGAGAAGAAGAAGAATGAGAAGAAGAATATGATGAAGAAGAAGAATGAGACGAAGAAGAATGAGAAGAAGAAATGAAAAAGAAGAATATGAATGATGAAGAAATGAGAAGAAGAAGAATGAGAAGAAGAAATAATGAAGAAAAAGAAAAATGAGAAGAAGAATGAGAAGAAGAAGAATGAGAAGAAGAAAGAATAAAAAGAAGAAGAATGAGAGAAGAAGAATAAGAAAAAAGAATGAAGAGGAAGAATGAGAAAAGAAGAAGAAAGAAGAAATGAGAAAAGAAGAATGAGAAGAAGAATGAGAGGAAGAAGAATGAGAAGAAGAAGAATGAGAAGAAGAAGAATGAGAAGAAGAAGAATGAGAAGAAGAAGAATGAGAAGAAGAAGAATGAGAAGAAGAAGAATGAGAAGAAGAAGAATGAGAAAGAACAATGAAGAAAAAAAATGAGAAGAAGAATGAGAATTAAGAATGAGAAAAAAGAATGAGAAGAAGAAGAATGAGAAGAAGAAAGAAGAAATGAGAAGAAGAAGAATGAAGAAGAAGAATGAGAAGAAGAAGAATGAGAAGAAGAATAAGAAGAAGAAGAAGAAGAAGAAGATTGAGATAAGAAGAAAGAGAAAAGAAGAAATGTAAGAAAGAAGAAGAATGAGAAGAAGAAGAACAAGAACAAGATTAAAAAGAAGAATGAGAACACGAAGAATAAGAAGAAGAATGAAAAGAAAAAGAATGAGAAGAAGAATGAGAAAAAGAAAAATGAAAAGAAGAAGGATGAGAAGAAGGTGAATAAGAAGAAGAAGAATGAGAAGAAAGAATGAAGAAGAAGAATGAATGAAGAAGAAGAATGAAGAAGAAGAAAGAAAGAAGAAATAAGAAGAAAAGAAGGAAGAAAAAAGAAGAAGAATGAAAAGAAGAAGAATGAGAAGAATGAATAAAGAATGAAGAAGAAGAAGAAAGAATGAGAAGAAGAAGAAAGAAGAAGAAATGAAGAAGAAGAACAAGAAGAATGAGAAGAAGAAGAATGAGAAGAAGAATGAGAAGAAGAATGAGAAGAAGAAGAATGAGAAAAAGAAGAAATGAAGAGAAGAAGAAGAATTGAATTAACAAGAATGGTAAAGAAGAAAAGAAGAATGAGAACACGAAGAATGAGAAGAAGAATGAAAGAAGAATGAGAAGAAGAAGAAAAGAAGAAGAAGAAGAAGAAGAAGAAGAAGAATGAAGAAGAAGAATTAGAAGAAGAATGAGAAGAAGAAGAAAGAGAAGAAGAAGAATGAGAAGAAGAAGAATGAAAAGAAGAATAATGAAAAAAAGAAGAATGAGAAGAAGAAGAATGAAAAAAAGAAGAATGAGAAGCAGAAGAATGAAAAAAAGAAGAATGAGAAGAAGAAGAATGAAATGAATAATGAGATGAAGAAGAATGAAAAGAAGAAGAATGAGAATAAGAAGAATGAGAAGATTGAGAAGATGAAGAATGAGAAGAAGAATGAGAAGAAGAAGAATGAGAAGAAGAAGAATGAGAAGAAGAAGAAGGAGAAGAAGAAGAATGAGAAGAAGAAGAATGAGAAGAAGAATGAAGAAGAAGAATTGGAATTTAAGAAAAAAAGAAGAGTAAGAAGAAGAAGAATGAAAAGAATGAAGAATGAGAATGATAAGAAGAATGAAGAAGAAAGAAGAATAAAGAAGAAGAAGAATGAGAAGAAGAAGAATGAGAAGAAGAAGAATGAGAAGAAGAAGAAGAAGAATGAGAAGAAGAAGAATGAAGAAGAATGAAAGGAAGAAGAATGAGAAGAAGAAGAATGAGAAGATGAAAAATGAGAAGAAGAAGAAGAAGAAAAGAAGAATGAGAAGAAGAAGAATGAGAAGAAGAAATGAGAATGAAAGAAGAAGAAAAGAATGAGAAGAAGAATGAGAAAAGAAGAAGAATAAGAAGAATGAATGAAAAAGAAGAAATGAAGAATGAATGTTAGAAGAAGAATGAGAAGAAGAAGAAGAAGAAGAAGAATGAGAAGAAGAATGAGAAGAAGAAGAATGACGAGAAGAAGAATGAGAAGAAGAAGAATGACGAGAAGAACAATGGGAAGAAGAAGAATGAAGAAGAAGAATGAAAGAAGAAGAATGAAGAAGAATGAAATAAGAAATGAAAGAAGAAGAATGAATAAGAAGAATGTGAAGAAATCGAGAAGAAGAATGAGAATAAGAAGAATGAGAAGAAGAAAGAATGAGAAGAAGAAGAATGAGAAGAAGAATAAGAAAAGAAGAATGAGAAGAAGAATTAGAAAAGAAGAATGAGAAGAAAGAATGAGAAGAAGAAGAAAGAAAAGAATGAAGAAGAAGAATGAGAAGAAGAAGAAAGAAGAAGAAGAAATGAATGAAGAAAATGAAGAAGAAGAAAGAAGAATGAAAAAGAAGAATGGAAGAAGAAATGAGAAGAAGAAGAATGAGAAGAAGAAGAATGAGAAGAAGAATGAGAAAAGAAGAATGAGAAGAAGAAGAATGAGAAAAAGAAGAATGAGAAGAAGAAGAAAAGAAGAAAATGAAGAAGAAGAAATGAAGAAGAAAGAATGAGAAGAAGAAGAATGAAGAAGAAGAAGAAGAAGAATGAAGAAGAAGAAGAAGAAGAAGAATGAAAAGAAGAAGAATGAGAAGAAGAAGAATGAGAAGAAGAATGAGAAGAATGGAACAAGAATGAAGAAGAAGAATGAAGAAGAAGAATGAAGAAGAATGAAGAATGAAAAGAATGAGAAGAATGAGAAGAAGAATGAGAAGAAGAAGAATGAAAGAAGAAGAATGAGAAGAAGAAGAATGAGAAGAAGAAGAATGAGAAGAAGAAGAATGAGAAGAAGAAGAATGAAGAAGAAGAGAAGAATGAAGAAGAAGAAGAATGAAGAAGAATGAGAAGAAGAAGAATGAGAAGAAGAATGAGAAAAAAAAGAATAAGAAGAAGAATGAGAAGAAGAAGAATGAGAAGAAGAAAATGAGAAGAAGAAGAATGAGAAGAAGAAGAATGAGAAGAAGAATGAGAAGAAGAAGAAGAAAGAAAAAGAATGAAGAATGAAGAAATGAAGAAAAGAAGAATGAAGAAGAATGAAGAAGAAAGAATGAGAAGAAGAAGAATGAGAAGAAGAAGAATGAGAAGAAGAAGAATGAGAAGAAGAAGAAAGAAGAAGAATGAAAAGAAGAAGAATAAGAAGAAGAATAATGAGAAGAAGAAATGAGAAGAAGAAGAATGAGAAGAAGAAGAATGAAGAAGAAGAAATGAGAAGAAGAAGAATGAGAAGAAAGAAGAATGAGAAGAAGAATGAGAAGAAGAAGAATGAAAAGAAGAAGAATGAGAAGAAGAAGAAATGAGAAGAAGAATGAGAAGAAGAAGAATGAGAAGAAGAAGAATGAGTAGAAGAAGAATGAGAAAAAGAAATGAGAAGAAGAAGAATGAGAAGAAGAAGAATGAGAAGAAGAAGAATGAGAAGAAGAAGAAGAAAGAAGAGAAGAAGAAGAAAGAATGAAGAAGAAGAAGAAGAAGAATGAAGAAGAAGAATGAGAAGAAGAAGAAAATGAAGAAGAAGAATGAGAAGAAGAAGAATGAGAAGAAGAAGAATGATGAAGAAGAAGAAGAAGAGAAGAAGAAGAATGAAGAAGAAGAAGAATGAAGAAGAAGAATGAAAGAAGAAGAAGAATGAGAAGAAGAAGAATGAAGAAGAATGAGAAAGAAGAAGAAAGAAGAAGAATGAGAAGAAGAAAAATGAAGAAAGAGTGAGAAGAAGAAGAATGAGAAGAAGAATGAAGAAGAAGAAGAAGAAAATGAGAAGAAGAATGAGAGGAAGAAGAATGAGAAGAAGAAGAATGAGAGGAAGAAGAATGAGAAGAAGAAGAATGAGAGGAAGAAGAATGAGAAGAAGAATGAGAAGAAGAATGAAAAGAAGAAGAATGAAAAGAAGAAGAATGAGAAGAAGAAGAATGAGAAGAAGAAGAATGAGAAGAAGAATGAGAAGAAGAAGAATATGATGAAGAAGAACTACAAGAAGAAGAATATGATGAAGAAGAAGAATGAGACGAAGAAGAATATGATGAAGAAGAATGAGAGGAAGAAGAATATGATGATGAAGAATGAGAAGAAGAATAATATGATGAAGAAGAATAAGAAGAAAAAGAAAAATGAGAAAAAGAAGAAGAACAAGTAGAATGAGAAGAAGAATAAAAAGATGAAGAATGAGAAGCAGAAGAATAAGAAAAAAAGTTTGAAGAGGAAGAATGAGAAAAAGAAGAAGAACAAGTAGAATGAGAAGAAGAAGAATTAGAAGAAGAATGAGAGGAAGAAGAATGAGAAGAAGAAGAATAGACGAGGAGAACAATGAGAAGAAGAAGAATGACGAGAAGAACAATGAGAAGAAGAAGAATGACGAGAAGAACAATGAGAAGAAGAAGAATGACGAGAAGAACAATGAGAAGAAGAAGAATGACGAGAAGAAGAATGAGAAGAAGAAGAATGAGAAGAAGAATGAGAAGAAGAAGAATGAGAAGAAGAATGAAAAGAAGAATAATGAGAATGAAGAAGAATGAGAAGAAGAAGAATGAGAAGAAGAAGAATGAGAAGAAGAATAAGAAGAAGAAGAAGAAGAAGAATTAGAAGAAGAAGAAAGAGAAGAAGAATGAGAAGAAGAATGAGAAGAAGAATGAGAAGAAGAAGAAAGAGAAGAAGAAGAAGAAGAAGAAGAATGAGAAGAAGAAGAATGAGAAAGAAGAATGAAAAGAAGAATGAAAGAAGAAGAATGAGAAAAAGAAGAATGAGAAGAAGAATGAGAAAAAGAAGAATGAGAAGAAGAATGAGAAGAATGAGAAGAAGAATGAGAAGAAGAAGAAGAAAGAAGAATGAAAAAGAAGGAGAAAAAGAAGAAGAATGAAAAGAAGGAAGAAAAGAAGAAGAATGAGAAGAAGAAGAATGAGAAGAATAAGAATGAGAAGAAGAAGAATGAGAAGAAGAAGAATGAGAAGAAGAATGAGAAGAAGTACAAGAAGAATGAGAAGAAGAAGAATGAAAAGAAGAAGAATGAGAAGAAGAAGAATGAAAACGAAGAAGAATGAGAAGAAGAAGAATGAAGAAGAATGAGAAGAAGAATTAGAAGAAGAAAAGAATAAGAAGAAGAAAAAAGAGAAGAAGAATGAAGAAGAAGAATGAGAAGAAGAAGAATGAGAAGAAGAAGAAGAAGAATGAAGAAGAATGAAGAAGAAGAAGAATGAAAGAAGAAAATGAAAAGAAGAAGAAATGAAGAAGAAGAAAGAATGAAGAAGAAGAATGAGAAGAAGAAGAATGAGAAGAAGAAGAATGAGAAGAAGAAGAATGAGAAGAAGAAGAATGAGAAGAAGAAGAATGAGAAGAAGAATGAAAGAAGAAGAATGAGAAGAAGAAGAATGAGAACAAGAAGAATGAGAAGAAGAAGAATGAGAAGAAGAAGAATGAGAAGAAGAAGAATGAAGAAGAAGAAGAAGAAATAAGAAGAAGAAGAAGAAGAAGAAGAAGAATGAGAAGAAGAAGAAGAATGAGAAGAAGAATGAAGAAGAAGAATGAGAAGAAGAAGAATGAGAAAGAAGAAATGGTAAGAAGAAGAATGAGAAGAAGAAGAATGAGAAGAAGAAGAATGAGAAGAAGAAGAATGAGAAGAAGAATGAGAAGAAGAAGAATGAGAAGAAGAAGAATGAGAAGAAGAAGAATGAGAACATGAAGAATGAGAAGAAGAAGAAATGAAAAAGAAGAAGAAGAAGAATGAGAAGAAAGAATGAGAAGAAGAAGAAGAATGAGAAGAAGAAGAAGAAAAAGAAGAAGAAGAAGAATGAGAAGAAGAAGAATGAGAAGAAGAAAAAGAAGAAGAAGAAGAAGAAGAAGAATGAGAAGAAGAAGAATGAAGAAGAAGAAGAATGAGAAGAAGAAGAATGAGAAGAAGAAAGAAGAAGAATGAGAAGAAGAATGAGAAGAAGAAGAATGAAAGAAGAAGAATGAGAAGAATGAGAAGAAGAAAATGAGAAGAAGAATGAGAAGAAGAAGAAGAAGAAGAAGAATGAGAAGAAGAAGAATGAGAAGAAGAAGAATGAGAAGAAGAAGAATGAGAAGAAGAATGAGAAGAAGAAGAATGAAAAGAAGAAGAATGAGAAGAAGAAGAATGAGAAGAAGAAGAATGAGAAGAAGAATGAGAAGAAGAAGAATGAGAAGAAGAAGAATTTGAAGAAGAAGAATGAGAAGAAGAAGAATGAGATGAAGAAGAATGAGAAGAAGAAGAAATTTAATGAGAAAGAAATGAGAATAAGAAGAATGAAGAAGAAGAATGAGAAGAAGAATAAGAAGAAGAAGAAGAATGAGAAGAAGAATGAGAAGAAGAAGAATGAGAAGAAAAAGAATGAAATGAAGAAAAGAAGAAGAAGAAAATGTGAGAAGAAGAAGAAAAATGAAGAAAATGAAAGAAGAAGAAGAAGAAGAAAAAGAAAAAGAAGAAGAAGAATGAGAAAAGAAGAAGAATGAAGAGAATGAAGAAAAAGAAGAATTAAGAAGAAGAATGAGAAGAAGAAGAAGAGAAGAAGAAGAATAAGAAGAAGAAGAATAAAGAAGAAGAAAGAATGAAGAAAAGAAGAAATGAAGAAATGAAGAATGAATGAAGAAGAAGAAGAAATGAAGAAGAAGAAGAATGAAGAAGAAGAATGAATGAGAAGAAGAATGAGAAGAAGAATAAGAAGAAGAAGAAGAAGAAGAAGAATGAGAAGAAGAAGAAATGAGAATAAGAAGAAGAAGAAGAAGAAGAAGAATGAGAAGAAGAAGAATAAGAAGAAGCAGAAGAAGAAGAAGAATTAGAAGAAGAAGAAAGAGAAGAAGAATGAGAAGAAGAATGAGAAGAAGAAGAATGAGAAGAAGAAGAATGTGAAGAAGAAGAATGAGAAAAAGAAGAATGAGAAGAAGAATGAGAAAAGAAGAATGAAGAAGAAGAATGAGAAGAAGAAGAAATGAAAGAAGAATGAGAAGAAGAAGAATGAGAAGAAGAAGAATAAGAAGAAGAATGAGAAGAAGAAGAAGAATGAAAGAAGAAGAATGAGAAGAAGAAGAATGAGAAGAAGAAGAATGAGAAGAAGAAGAATGAGAAGAAGAAAGAATGAGAAGAAGAAGAATGAGAAGAAAAAGAAGAAGAAAGAAAGAAGAATGAGAAGAAGAAGAAAGAAGAAGAAGAAGAAGAATGAGAAGAAGAAGAATGAGAAGAAGAAGAATGAGAAGAAGAAGAATGAGAAAAAGAAGAATGAGAAGAAGAATGAGAAGAAGAAGAATGAGAAGAAGAAGAAAAAGAAGAAGAATGAAAAAGAAGGAGAATGAGAAGAAGAATGAGAAGAAGAAGAATGAGAAGAAGAAGAATGAGAAGAAGAAGAATGAGAAGAAGAAGAATAAAGAAGAAGAAGAAGAATGAGAAGAAGAAGAATGAGAAGAAGAAGAATGAGAAGAAGAAGAAGAATGAGAAGAAGAAAAAGAATGAGAAGAAGAATGAGAAGAAGAAGAAGAATGAGAAGAAGAATGAGAAGAAGAAGAATGACAAGAAGAAGAATGAGAAGAAGAAAATGAGAAGAAGAATGAGAAGAAGAATGAGAAGAAGAAGAAATGAAAAGAAAGAAAGAAATGAGAAGAAGAATGAGAAGAAGAAGAATGAGAAGAAGAAGAATGAAGAAGAAGAAGAATGAGAAGAAGAAGAATGAGAAGAAGAAGAATGAGAAGAAGAAGAATGGGAAGAAGAAGAATGAGAAGAAGAAGAATGAGAAGAAGAATGAGAAGAAGAAGAATGAGAACAAAGAAGAAGAAAATAGAAGAAGAAGAAGAAAGAAGGTAAAAGAAGAAGAAGAAGAAGAATGAGAAGAAGAAGAAATGAGAAGAAGAAGAAAAGAAGAAAATGAGAAGAAGAAGAAGAAAAGAAGAATGAGAAGAAGAAGAATGAGAAGAAGAAGAATGAGAAGAAGAAGAATGAGAAGAAGAAGAATGAGAAGAAGAAAGAGAAGAAGAAGAAAGAAGAAGAAGAAGAAGAATGTGAAGAAGAATGAGAAGAAGAAGAATAAGAAGAAGAAGAATGAGAAGAAGAAGAAGAATAGAAGAAGAAGAATGAGAAGAAGAATGAGAAGAAGAAGAATGAGAAGAAGAAGAAGAAGAAGAAGAATGAGAAGAAGAATAAAAAGAAGAAGAAAAGAAGAAGAAGAAGAAAAAAGAAGAAGAAGAAGAATGAAGAAAGAATGAAGAAGAAGAATGAGAAGAAGAAGAACGAGAAGAAGAATGAGAAGAAAGAATGAGAAGATGAAGAATGAGAAGAAGAAGAATGAGAAGAAGAAGAATGAGAAGAAGAAGAATGAGAAAATAAGAAGAATGAGAAGAAGAAGAATGAGAAGAAGAAGAATGAGAAGAAGAATGAAGAAGAAGAATGAGAAGAATGAATGAGAAGAAGAAGAATGAGAAAGAATAAGAATGAGAGAAGAAGAATGAGAAGAAGAAGAATGAGAAGAAGAAGAATGAGAAGAAGAATGAGAAAGAAGAATGAGAAGAAGAAGAAGAAGAAGAAGAATGAAAGAAGAAGAAGAAGAAGAAGAAGAAGAATGAGAAAAGAAGAAGAAAATGAAGAAGATGAAGAAAAAGAAGAAGAAAAAAATGAGAAGAATGAAGAAAGAAGAAAGAATGAGAAAAAGAAGAATGAGAAGAAGAATGAGAAAAAAGAATGAGAAGAAGAATGAGATGAAGAATGAGAAGAAGAAGAATGAGAAGAAGAATAGAAGAAGAAGAATGAGAAGAAGAAGAATGAGAAGAAGAAGAATGAGAAGAAAAAAATGAGAAAAAAGAAGAATGAAGAAGAATGAGAGAAAGAAAGAAGAAGAATGAAGAAGAAGAAGAATGAGAAGAAGAATGAGAAGAAGAAGAATGAGAAGAAGAATGAGAAGAAGAAGAAGAATGAGAAGAAGAATGAGAAGAAGAAGAATGAGAAGAAGAAGAATGAGAAGAAGAAGAATGAGAAGAAGAATGAGAAGAAGAAGAATGAGAAGAAGAATAATGAGAAGAAGAATGAAGAAGAAGAAGAAAAAAGAAGAATGAAAGAAGAAGAATGAGAAGAAGAAGAAAGAAGAAGAAGAAGAAGAAGAAGAAGAAGAAGAAGAAAGAAGAATGAGAAGAAGAAAAATGAGAAGAAGAAGAAAAAGAAGAATGAGAAGAATGAGAAGAAAGAAGAAGAATGAAGAAGAAGAAGAATAAGAAGAAGAAGAATAATGATAAGAAGAAGAATGAGAAGAAGAAGAAAGAAGAAGAAGAATGAGAAGAATGAAGAAGAAATAAGAAGAAGAAATGAGAAGAAGAAGAATGAGAAGAAGAAGAATGAGAAGAAGAAAAGAAGAATGAAAGAAGAAGAAGAGAAGAAGAAGAAAGAGAAGAAGAAGAATGAAGAAGAAAAAATGAAAAGAAGAAGAATGAGAAGAATGAGAAGAAGAAGAAGAAGAGAAAAGAAGAATGAGAAGAAGAATGAGAAGAAGAAGAAGAAGAAGAATGAGAAGAAGAAGAAGAAGAAAAGAAGAAGAAGAAAAGAAGAAGAAAGAATGAAGAAGAAGAAGAATGAGAAGAAGAAGAATGAGAAGAAGAAGAATGAGAAGAAGAAGAAGAAGAAAGAAGAAGAAGAAGAATGAGAAGAAGAAGAAGAATAAAGAAGAAGAATGAGAAGAAGAAGAAAAGAAGAAAGAATGAGAAAAGAAGAATGAGAAGAAGAATGAGAAGAAGAAGAAGAAGAGAAGAAGAATGAGAAGAAGAAGAATGAGAGAAGAAGAATGAAAAGAAGAAGAATAAAGAAGAATGAGAAGAAGAATTAGAGAAGAAGAATGAGAAAAGAATGAAAGAAGAAGAATGAAGAAGAAGAAGAAAAAAGAAAGAATGAGAAGAAGAAGAATGAAGAATGAAAGAAGAATGAGAAAAGAAGAATGAGAAGAAGAAGAATGAGAAGAAACAATGAAGAATGAGAAAAAAAGAATGAGAAGAAGAAGAATGAGAAGAAGAAGAATGAAGAAGAAGAAGAATGAGAAGAAGAAGAATGAAAAGAAGAAGAAGAAATGAGAAGAAGAAGAATGAATGAGAAGAAGAATGAGAAGAAGAAGAATGAGAAGAAGAAGAATTGTGAATGAGAAGAAGAATGAGAATAAGAAGAATGAGAAGAAGAAGAATGAGAAAGAAGAATGAAAAGAAGAAGAATGAGAAGAAGAATGAGAAGAAGAAGAATGAGAAGAAGAATGAAAAGAAGAAGAAAAAGAAGAAGAAGAATTAGAAGAAGAAGAATGAGAAAAAGAAGAAGAAAAGAAGAAGAATGAGAAGAAGAAGAATGAGAAGAATGATAAGAAGAAGAATGAGAAGAAGAAGAATGAGAAGAAGAAGAATGAGAGAAGAAGAAGAAGAAAAAGAAGAAGAAGAAAAAGAAAAAAGAAGAAGAAAAATGAAGAAGAAGAATGAGAAGAAGAAGAATGAGAAGAAGAAGAATGAGAAGAAAAGAATGAGAAGAAGAAGAATGAGAAGAAGAAGAATGAAAAAAGAATGAGAAGAAGAAGAATGAAGAAGAAGAAGAATGAGAAGAAGAAGAATGAAGAAGAAGAAGAAGAAGAATGAGAAGAAGAAGAATGAGAAGAAGAAGAATGAGAAGAAGAAGAATGAGAAGAAGAAGAATGAGAAGAAGAAGAATGAAGAAGAAGAATAAGAGAAGAAGAAGAATGAGAAGAAGAAGAATGAGAAGAAGAAGAAGAATGAAAAGAAGAAGAATGAGAAGAAGAAGAAAAGAAGAAGAAGAAGAATGAAGAAAGAAAATGAGAAAAGAAGAATGAAAAGAAGAAAAAGAATGAGAAGAAGAAGAATGAGAAGAAGAAGAATGAGAAGAAGAAGAATGAGAAGAAGAAGAATGAGAAGAAGAAGAATGAGAAGAAGAAGAATGAGAAGAAGAAGAATGAAAAGAAGAAGAAGAATGTGAAGAAGAAGAAGAATGAAGAAGAATGAAAGAAGAAGAATAAGAAGAAGAAGAAGAAAGAAGAATAAGAAGAAGAATGAGTGAGAAGAAGAAGAATAAAAGAAGAATGAGAAGAAGAAGAATAAAGAAGAATGTGAGAAGAAGAATGAGAAGAAGAAGAAAAGAAGAAGAAGAATGAAAAGAAGAAGAATGAAGAAGAAGAAGAATGAGAAGAAGAAGAAGAAGAAGAAGAAGAAAAATGAGAAGAAGAATGAAGAAGAAGAAGAAGAAGAAGAATTAGAGAAGAAGAAAATGAGAAGAAAAAGAATGACGAGAAGAAGAATGAGAAGAAGAAGAATGAAAGAAGAAGAATGAGAAGAAGAATGAAAGAAATGAGAAGAAGAAGAAGAATGAGAAGAAGAAGAATGAAGAAAAGAAGAAGAAGAAGAAGAAGAAGAATGAGAAGAAGAAGAATGAGAAGAAGAATGAGAAGAAGAAGAATGAGAAGAAGAATGAAGAAGAAGAATGAAAAAGAAGAATGAGAAAAAGAAGAATGAAGAAGAAGAATGAGAAGAAGAAGAATGAGAAGAAGAAGAATGAGAAGAAGAAGAAGAATGAAGAAGAAGAAGAAGAAGAAGAAAAAAAGAAGAAGAAGAATAAGAAGAAGAAGAAGAAGAAGAAAAAGAAGAAGAAGAAGAAGAAGAAGAAGAAAGAAGAAATGAGAAGAAGAAGAATGAGAAGAAGAATGAGAAGAAGAAGAATGAGAAGAAGAATGAGAAGAAGAAGAATGAAGAAAAGAAGAATGAAAGAAGAAGAAAGAAGAAGAAGAATGAAGAATGAGGAAAAATAGAAAAGAAGAAGAAGAATGAGAAGAAGAAGAAGAAATGAAGAAGAAGAATGAGAAGAAGAAGAATGAGAAGAAGAAGAAATGAGAAGAAGAAGAATGAGAAGAAGAAGAATGAGAAGAAGAAGAAAAGAAGAAGAAGAAGAAGAAGAAGAAGAAGAATGAGAATGAGAAGAAGAAGAAGAAGAAGAAGAATGAGAAGAAGAAGAATGAGAAGAAGAATAAGAAGAAGAATGAGAAGAAGAAGAAGAAGAAGAATGAGAAGAAGAAGAATGAGAAGAAGAAGAAGAAGAAGAATAAGAAGAAAATGAGAAGAAAAAAAGAAGAAGAATGAAAGAAGAATAAAAGAATGAAGAGAAGAAGAATGAGAAAGAAGAAGAATGAGAAGAAGAAGAATGAGAAGAAGAAGAATGAGAAGAAGAAGAATGAAAAGAAGAATGAGAAGAAGAACAATGAGAAGAAGAATGAAAAGAAGAAGAATGAGAAGAAAAAGAATGAGAAGTAGAATGAGAAGAAGAAGAATAAGAAGAAGAAATTTGAGAAGAAGAATAAGAAGAAGAAGAATGAAGAAGAGTGAGAAGAAGAAGAATGAGAAGAAAAAAGAAGAAGAATGAGAAGAAGAACAATTGAAGAAGAAGAAGAATGAGAAGAAGAAGAATGGAAGAAGAAGAAGAATGAGAAGAAGAAGAAGAATGAGAAGAAGAAGAATGAGAAGAAGAATAATGAGAAGAAGAAGAATGAGAAGAAGAATGAGAGAAGAAGAAGAAGAAACGAGAAGAAGAAATGAAGAAGAAGAAGAATGAGAAGAAGAATGAGAAGAAGAAGAAGAATGAGAAAGAAGAATGAGAAAAGAAGAATGAGAAGAAGAAGAATGAGAAGAAGAAGAATGAGAAGAAGAAGAATGAGAAGAAGAATAATGAGAAGAAGAAGAATGAGAAGAAAGAAGAATGAGAAGAAGAAGAATGAGAAGAAAAAGAATGAGAAGAAGAAGAAGAATGGGA
This sequence comes from Mucuna pruriens, assembly GCA_025330945.1. NCBI lineage: Eukaryota > Viridiplantae > Streptophyta > Magnoliopsida > Fabales > Fabaceae > Mucuna > Mucuna pruriens. The sequence goes on along the minus strand of JAENHJ010000386.1, from coordinate 31,373 downwards.
AGAAAAAGAAGAATGAGAAGAAGAAGAAGAATGAGAAGAAGAAGAATGAGAAGAAGAAGAATGAGAAGAAGAAGAATGAGAAGAAGAATGAGAAGAAGAAGAATGAAAGAAGAAGAATGAGAAGAAGAAGAATGAGAAGAAGAAGAATGAGAAGAAGAAGAAAGAAGAAGAATGAAAAGAAGAATGAGAAGAAGAAGAATGAAAGAAGAAGAAAAAGAAGAAGAAGAAAGAGAAGAAGAATGAGAAGAAGAAGAATGAGAAAAAGAAGAATGAGAAGAAGAAATAAGAAGAAGAATGAAAGAAGAAGAATGAGAAGAAGAAGAATGAGAAGAAGAAGAATGAGAAGAAGAAGAATGAGAAGAAGAAGAATGAGAAAAGAAGAATGAAGAAGAAGAATGAGAAGAAGAAGAATGAGAAGAAGAAGAATGAGAAGAAGAAGAATGAGAAGAAGAAGAATGAGAAGAAAAAGAATGAGAAGAAGAAGAATGAGAAGAAGAAGAATGAGAAGAAGAAGAATAAAATGAAGAAGAATGAGAAGAAGAACAAGAATGAGAAAAAGAAGAACAAGTAGAATGAGAAGAAGAAGAATGAGAAGAAGAAAAATGAAAAGAAGAAAAATGAAAAGAAGAAAAATGAGAAGAAGAAGAAGAAGAAGAAGAATGAGAAGAAGAAGAATGAGAAGAAGAAGAATGAGAAGAAGAAAAATGAGAAGAAGAAGAATGAGAAGAAGAAGAATGAGAAGAAGAAGAAGAAGAAGAAGAATGAGAAGAAGAAGAATGAGAAGAAGAAGAATGAGAAGAAGAAGAATGAGAAGAAGAAAATGAGAAGAAGAAGAATGAGAAGAAGAAGAATGAAGAAATTTTAAAGAAGAAGAATGAGAAGAAGAAGAATGAGAAGAAGAAGAATGAAGAAGAATGAGAATGAAGAATGAGAAGAAGAAGAATGAGAAGAAGAATGAGAAGAAGAAGAATGAGAAAAAGAAGAATGAGAAGAAGAATGAGAAGAAGAAGAAGAATGAAGAAGAAGAAGAATGAGAAGAAGAAGAAGAAGAAACGAAGAAGAAATGAAGAAGAAGAAGAAGAAGAGAAGAAGAAGAATGAAGAAGAAGAAGAAGAATGAAGAAGAAGAAGAAGAAGAAAGAGAAGAAGAAGAATGAGAAGAAGAAGAATGAGAAGAAGAAGAATGATGAGAAGAAGAATGAGAAGAAGAAGAATGAAGAAGAAGAATATGATGAAGAAGAATGAGAAGAAGAAGAATAATGAAGAAGAAATGAAAGAAGAAGAAGAATGAGAAGAAGAATGAGAATGAAGAATAAGAATGAGAATGAAGAAAGAATAAAGAAGAAGAAATGAGAAGAAGAATGAAAGAAGAAGAAGAAGAAGAAGAAGAAGAATGAAAGAAATGAGAAGAAGAAGAAAAAGAAGAAGAATGACGAGAAGAAGAAGAATGAGAAGAAGAAGAATGAGAAGAAGAATGAGAAGAAGAAGAAGAAGAAGAAGAACGAAGAAGAAGAAGAAGAAGAAATGAGAAGAAGAATGAGAAGAAGAAGAATGAGAAGAAGAAGAATGAGAAAAGAAGAATGAGAAGAAGAAGAAGAATGAAAAAGAATTGAATAAGAATAGAAGAATAAGAAGAAGAATGAAGAAGAAGAAGAATTAAGAAGAAGAAGAATGAGAAGAAGAAGAATGAGAAAAGAAGAATGAGAAGAAGAATGAAAAGAAGAAGAATGAAGAAGAAGAATGAGAAGAAGAAGAATGAGAAGAAGAATGAGAAGAAGAAGAATGAAGAAGAATGAGAAGAAGAAGAAGAAAGAAGAATGAGAAGAAGAAGAAGAAATGAGAAGAAGAAGAATGAGAAGAAGAAGAATGAAGAAGAAGAAGAATGAGAAGAAGAAGAATGAGAAGAAGAAGAATGAGAAGAAGAAGAATGAGAAGAAGAATGAGAAGAAGAAGAATGAGAAGAAGAATGAGAAGAAGAAGAATAAGATGAAGAAGAATGAGAAGAAGAATGAGAAAAGAAGAATAAGAAGAAGAAGAATGAAGAAGAATGAGAAGAAGAAGAATGAAAAGAAGAAGAAGAAGAAGAATGAAAAAGAATGAGAAGAAGAAGAATGAGAAGAAGAATAAGAAGAAGAAGAATGAGAAGAAGAATGAGAAGAAGAAGAATTTGAAAGAAGAATGAGAAGAAGAAGAATGAGAAAAGAAGAATGAATAAGAAGAAGAATGAGAAGAAGAAGAATGAGAAGAAGAATGAGAAGAAGAAGAATGAGAAGAATGAGAAGAAAATGAAAAAGAAGAATGAGAAGAAGAAGAAAGAATGAGAGGAATAATAAGAAGAAGAAGAATCACAAGAAGAATGAGAAGAAGAAGAATGAGAAAAGAAGAATGAGAAGAAGAAGAATGAGAAGAAGAAGAATGAGAAGAAGAAGAATGAGAAGAAGAAGAAGAAGAAGAAGAATGAGAAGAAGAAGAATGGAAGAAGAAGAATGAGAAGAAGAAGAATGAGAAGAAGATTGAGAAGAAGAATGAGAAGAAGAATAAGAAGAAGAAGAATGAGAAAAGAAGAAGAAGAAGAAGAAGAATGAGAAGAAGAATGAAGAAGAAGAAGAAGAACAAGAAGAATGAGAAGAAGAAGAAGAAGAAGAAGAAGAATGAGAAGAAGAAGAATGAAGAAGAAGAACGAAGAAGAAGAAGAATGAATTAAAAGAATGAGAAGAAGAAAATGAAGAAGAAGAATGAGAAGAAGAAGAATGAGAAGAAGAAGAATGAGAAGAAGAATGAATGAGAAGAAGAAGAATGAGAAGAAGAATGAGAAAAAAAATGAGAAGAAGAAGAATGAGAAGAAGAAGAAGAAGAAGAAGAAGAATAATGAGAAGAAGAAGAATGAAGAAGAAGAAGAAGAATAAGAAGAAGAAGAATGAGAAGAAAAGAATAAGAAAAGAAGAAGAGAAGAAGAAGAAGAAGAAAAAGAATTAGAAAAGAAGAAGAATAAGAAGAATGATAAGAAGAAGAATGAATGAAGAAGAAGAATGAGTAAAGAAGAAGAATGAGAAGAAGAATCAAGAATGAATAAGAAGAAGAATGAGAAGAAGAAGAATGAGAAAAAGAAGAATGAGAAGAAAAAGAATGAGAAGAAGAAGAAGAAGAAGAAAGAATGAGAAGAAGAAGAATGAGAAGAAGATTGAGAAAGAAGAATGAAGAAGAAAAGAAGAAGAAGAAAGAAGAAGAAGAAGAATAAGAAGAAGAATAAGAAGAAGAACAAAAAAGAAGAGAAGAAGAAGAATGAGAAGAAGAAGAATGAGAAGAAGAAGAATGAGAAGAAGAAGAATGAGAAGAAGAAGAATGAGAAGAAGAAGAATGAGAAGAAGAATGAGAAGAAGAAGAATGAGACGAAGAAGAATAAGAAGACGAAAAATGAGAAGAAGAATGAGAAAAAGTATGAGAAGAAGAAGAATGAGAAGAAGAAGAACGGGAAGAAGAAAAATGAGATGAAGAAGAATGAGAAAAAGAAGAATGAGAACAAGAATGAGAAGAACAAGAATGAGACGAAGGAGAATTAGAAGAAGAATGAGAAGAAGAAGAATGAAGAAGAAGAATGAGAAGAAGAAGAATGAGAAGAAGAAGAATGAGAAGAAGAATGAAGAAGAAGAAAAGAAAGAAGAATGAAAGAAGAAGAATGAGAAGAAGAAGAATGAGAAGAAGAATGAGAAGAAGAAGAAGAATGAGAAGAAGAAGAAATGAAGAAGAAGAATGAGAAGAAGAAAATGAGAAGAAGAAGAATGAGAAGAAGAATAAGAGAAGAAGAAGAATGAGAAGATGAAGAATGAAGAAGAAGAATGAGAAGAAGAATGTGAAGAAGAAGAATGAGAAAAAGAAGAATTAGAAGAAGAACAATGAGAAGAAGAAGAATGAGGAAGAAGAAGAATGAAGAAAAGAAGAAAAGAATGAGAAAAGAAGAATGAAAGAAGAATCGAATAAAGAAGAAGAAAATGAGAAGAAGAAGAATGAGAGAAGAAGAATGAGAAGAAGAAGAATGAGAAGAAGAAAAAAGAAGAAGAATGAGAAGAAGAATGAGAAGAAGAAGAATGAAGAAGAAGAAGAAAGAATGAGAAGAAGAATGAGCAGAAGAAGAATGAGCAGAAGAAGAATGAAGAAGAAGAAGAAAGAATGAGAAGAAGAATGAGCAGAAGAAGAATGAAGAAGAAGAAGAAAGAAGAAGAAGAATGAATAAGAAGAAAATGAGAAGAAGAAGAATGAGAAGAAGAATGAAAGAAGAAGAAAGAAGAAGAAAAGAAGAAGAATGAAAGAAGAAGAAAGAAAATGAAGAAGAATGAGAAGAAGAAGAATGAGAAGAAGAAGAAATGAGAAGAAGAAGAATGAATAAGAAGAAGAAGAAGAAGAATGAAAAAGAAGAAGAATGAACGAAGAAGAAGAAAATGAAAAGAAGAAGAATGAGAAGAAGAATGAAAAAGAAAAGAAGAATGAAACGGAGAAGAAGAAGAATGAGAAGAAGAAGAAATGAAGAAAAGAAGAATCGGTAGAAGAAGAAGAAAGAAGAAGAATAAGAATGAGTTAAGAATGAGAAGAAGAAGAATTTGAAAAAGAAGAATGAGAAGAAGAAGAATGAGAAGAAGAAGAAACAGTTAAGAATGAAAGAAGAAGAATGAGAAGAAGAAGAATGAGAAGAAGAAGAATGAGAAGAATGAGAAGAAAAACGAGAAGAAGAATGAGAAGAAGAAGAAAGAAAAGAAGAATGGAAGAGAAGAAGAATGAGAAGAAGAATGAGAAAAGAAGAAGAATGAAGAAGAAGAATGAGAAGAAGAAGAACGAAAAGAAGAAGAATGAGAAAGAAGAAGAATAAGAAGAATGAGAAGAAGAATGAAAGAAGAAGAAGAAGAATGAGAAATAAGAAGAATAAGAAAAGAAGAATGAATGAAGAAGAATGAGAAGAAGAATGAGAAGAAGAATGAGAAGAAAGAAAAAAAGAAGAATAAGAAAAAAAATAAGAAGAAGAAGAATGAAGAATAAGAAGAATGAAGAAGAAGAAGAAGAATGAGAAGAAGAAGAATGAGAAGAAGAAGAATGAGAAGAAGAATGAGAAGAAGAAGAAAAAAGAGAAGAAGAATGAGAAGAAAAGAAGAATGAAGAAGAAGAATGAGTAGAAACGAAGAAATAAAAAAGAAGAAATGAAGAAGGTTAAGAACGAGAAGAAGAAGAATGAGAAAAGAATAAGAAGAATGAGAAGAAGAATGAGAAGAAGAAGAATGAGAAGAAGAAGAATGAAGAAGAAGAATGAGAAGAAGAAAAATGAGAGAAGAATGAGAAGAAGAAGAATGAGAAGAAGAAGAATGAAAGAAGAAGAGAAGAAGAATGAGAAGAAGAAGAATGAAGAAGAATGAGAAGAGATAAGAATGAGGAAGAAGAAGAAAAGAAGAAGAATGAGAAGAAGAAGAATGAGAAGAAGAAGAATGAGAGGAAGAATGAAAGAATGAAGAAGAAGAATAAGAAGAAGAAGAAAGAGAAGAAAAAAAGAAGAAAGAGAAGAAGAAATGAGAAGAAGAATGATGGGAAAAAGAATGAGAAGAAGAAGAATGAAGAAGAAAGAGAAGAAGAAGAAGAAATGAATAGTCAACAAAAAAAAGAATGAGAAGAAGAAGAAATAGAAGAACGAGAAGAAGAAAAAGAGAAGAATGAGAGAAGAGAATGAGAAGAATAAGAAAATGAGAAGAAGAAGAATGAGAAAAAAAAAATGAGAAGAATGAAAGAAGAATGAGAAGAAGAATGAAGAAGAAGAAGAATAAGAAGAGGAAAATGAGAAGAAGAATGAGAGAAGAAGAAATGAGAAGAAGAAGAATGAGAAGAAGAAGAATGAAGAAGAAGAATGAGAAGAAGAAGAAAGAGAAGAAGAATGAGATGAAAATGAAATTAAGAAGACGAGAAAAGAAGAATGAGGAGAAAAAGAAGAATGAAGAACAACAAAAGAAGAAAATAAAAAGAAGAATGAGAAGAAGAACGAATGATTTATGAAGAAGAAGAATGAAAAGAAGAAGAATGAGAATAAGAAGAATGAGAAGAAGAAATGAGGAAAAAAGAATGAGAAAAGAATTGAAGAAGAAGAATGAGAAGAAATGAAGAAGAATGAGAAGAAGAAGAATGAGAAGAAGTACATGAATGAGAAGACGAATAAGAAGAAGAAGAATGAGAAGAAGAATAAGAAGAAGAAGAATGAGAAGAAGAAGATTGAGAAAAGAAGAATGAGAAGAAGAAGAGAAGAAGAATGAGAAGAAGAATGAGAAGATGAAGAATGAGATGAAGAAGAATGAGAAGAAGAAGAACGAGAAGAGGAACAATTAGAAGAAAAAAAAGAAGAATAAGAAGAAGAAGAATGACAAGAAGAAGAATGAGAAGAAGAAGAAATGAAAGAGAAGAATGAAGAAAGAAGAAGAAGAACGAGAAGAAGAAAATTTGAAGAAGAAGAATGGTTATAAAGAGGAATTAGAATAAGAAGAAAAAGAATGAGAAGAAGAGAAAGAAGAAGAAATGAGAAGAAGAAGAATGAAAGAAGAAGAATGAGAAGAAGAATGAATTTAAGAAGAAGAAGAATAACGAAGAAGAAATGAGAAGAAGAAGAATGAGAAGAAGATGAATGAGAAGAAGAAGAATGAGAAAAAGAAGAATGGGAAGAAGAAGAATGAGAAGAACCAGAATGAGAAGAAGAATTGGAAGAGAAGAATGAGAAGAAGAATGGGAAGAAGAAGAAAAAAGAAAATAAAAAGAAGAAAGGAAGAAGAATTTACAAGAAGAAGAATGAGAAGAAGAAGAAGAACAAGAAAGGAGAAGAAAAAGAATGAAGAAGAAGAAGAATGAGAAGAAGAAGAATGAAGAAAAAGGAAAATGAGAAGAATGAAGAAGAAGAAAGAATGAAGAAGAAGAAGAATGAGAAGAAGAAGAATGAGAAGAAGAAGAATGAGAAGAAGAAAAGAAAGAACGAATGTTAATGAAGAAGAAATGAAAGAAGAAAAATGAAGAAGAATGAGAAGAAGAAGAATGAAAAGAAGAAGAATTAAAGAAGAAGAATGAGAAGAAGAATGAGAAATGAAGAATGAGAAGAAGAAGAATGAAAGAAGAAGAATGAGAAGAAGAAGAATAAGAAAGAAGAAAGAGAAGAAGAACAAAAAGAAGAAATGAGAATGAAGAAAATGAAAGAATGAGAAGAAGAAGAATGAGAAGAAGAATATGAACGAAGAAGAAGAAAAATAGAAGAACGAAGAAAGAAAAAAAATGAGAAGAAGAATGAGAGAAGAAGAATGAGAAGAAGAAGAATGAGAAGAATAATGAGAAGAAGAAGAATGAGAAGAAGAAGAATGAGAAGAAGAAGAAATGAGAAGAAGAAGAAGAAGAATGAAGAAAGAAGAAAAGAAACGAAAGAAGAAGAAAGAGAAGAAGAAGAAGAGAAGAAGAAGAAATGAGATGAAGAAGAATGAGAAGAAGAAGAAAGAAGAAGAAAAAAAAGAAGAATGAGAAGAAGAAGAAAAGATGGATAAGAAGAAGAATGTGAAGAAGATGAATGAGAAGAAGAAGAAAGAAGAAGAAGAAAACGGTGAAGAAGAAGAAGAAAGAATGAGAAAAGAAGAAGAATGACGAAGAAGAAGAATGAGAAGAAAATGAATGAAGAAGAACAATGAGAAGAAATGAATGACGAGAAGAAAATTGAGAAGAAGAAGAAGAAATGAAGAAGAATGAGAAGAAGAAGAATTAGAGAAGAAGAAGAAGAAGAAGTAAGAAAAGAATGAGAAGAAGAAGAATGAGAAGAAGAAGAATGAAGAAAAAAAAGAATGAAGAAGAAGAAGAAGAATGAAAAAGAAGAATGGGAAAAGAAGAAAGAAGAAGAATGAGAAGAAGAATGAGAAGAAGAAGAATGAGAATAAGAAGAATGAGAAGAAGAAGAATGAGAAGAAGAATGAAAAAGAAGAAGAATGAGAAGAAGAAGAAGAAGAAGAAGAATGAGAAGAAAATGAAAGAAAAATGAAAAAGAAGAAGAAAAAGAAGAAGAAGAAGAAAATGAGAAGAAGAAGAATGAGAATAAAAAGAATGAGAATAAGAATTAAAAGAAAAACAAAATGAGAAGAAGAAGAAGAATTAGAAAAAGGAAATGAGAAGAAGAAGATGAATGAAGAAGAAGATTGAGAAGAAGAAGAATGAGAAGATGAATATGAATAAGAAGAATGAGAAGAAGAAGAATGAGAAGAAAAATGAGAAGAAGAAGAAAGAGAAGAAGAAGAAATGAAGAAGAAAAAGAAAAAGAAGAATAAGAAGAAAAGAATGAGAAGAAGAATGAAAGAAGAAAGAAGAAATGAGAAGAAGAAGAATGAGAAGAAGAAGAATGAGAAGAAGAAGAAAGAGAAGAAGAAGAATGAGAAGAAGAAGAATGAGAAGAAAAAGAATGAGAAGAAGAAGAATAAGAAGAAGAAGAATGAGAAGAAGAAGAATGAGAGGAAGAAATGAGAAGAAGAAGAATGAGAAGAAAGAAGAAAAAAGAGAAGAAGAAAAAGAAGAAGAATGAGAGAAGAAGAAAGAAGAAAAAGAAAAGAGAATGAGAAGAAGAGTTGAAGAATGAGAAGAAGAAGAATGAGAAGAAGAAAAGAATGAGAAGAATGAAAAGAAGAAGAATGAAGAATTAGAAAGAAGAAGAAGAAGAAGAATGAGAAGAAAAGAATGAGAAGAAGAAGAATGAGAAGAAGAAGAAATGGTACAATAAGAAGAAGAATGAGAAGAAGAAGAATGAACAAGAAAAGAAATGAGAAGAAGAACGAAGAAGAAGAATGAGAAGAAGAAGAATGAGAAGAAGAAGAAGAAGAAGAAGAAGAAGAATATGAAGAACAAGAATAAGAAGAAGAATGAGAAGAAGAAGAATTGAAGAAGAACAAGAAGAAGAAAAAGAAGAAGAAGAAGAAGAAGAGAAGAAACGGTGAGAATGAAAAAGAAGAAGAATGAGAAGAAGAAGAATGAGAAGAAGAATGAGAAGAAGAAGAATGAGAACAAGAAGAATAAGAAAGAAGAAGAATGAGAAGAAGAATAAGAAGAAGAAAAATGAGAAGAAGAAGAATGACAAGAAGAAGAATGAGAAAAAGAAAAATAAAAAGAAGAAGAATGAGAAGAAGAATGATAAGAAGAAGAATGAGAAAAGAAGAATGAGAATAAGAAGAATGAGAAGAAGAAGAAGAAAAGAAGAAGAATAAAAAGAAGAAGAATGAGAAGAAGAAGAATGAGAAGAAGAAGAATGAAGAAGAAGAATGAGAAGAAGAAGAATGGGGAGAAGAACAATTGAAGAAGAAGAAGAAGAATTGAGAAGAAGAACAACGAAAAGAAGAAGAATTAGAGAAGAAGAAGAATGAGAAGAAGAAGAAGAATTAGAAAGAATGATAAGAAGACTGAAAGAAGAAGAAGAAGAATGAGAAAAGAAGAATGAGAAGAAGAAGAAAATAAAAAGAAGAAATGAGAAGAAGAAGAATGAAAGAAGAATGAGAAGAAAAGAATGAAGAAAAGAAGAATGGAAGAAGAAGAATGAGAAGAAGAAGAATGAAAGGAAGAATGAAGAAGAAGAAGAATGAGAAGAAGAATGAGAAGAAGAAGAATGAGAAGAAAAGAAAGAAGAAGAAGAATGAGAAGGTAAGAAGAAAGGCAAGAAGAATGAGAAGAAGAAGAATGAGAAGAAGAAGAATTAGTTAAGAAGAAAGAAAAGAAGAAATGAGAAGAAGAAGAAGAAGAAGAATGAGAAGAAGAAGAATGAAGAATAAGAATGAGAAGAAGAATGAAAAGAAGAAATTATAAGAATGAGAAGAAGAAAAAGAAGAATGCATGATAATGAGAAAATGAAGAATCGAAGAAGAAGAAGAATGAGAAGAAGAAGAATGAGAAGAAGAAGAAATGAGAAGAAGAAATGAGAGAGTGAAGAATGAGAAGAAGAAGAAAGAGAGGAAGAATGTAGAAGAAAAGAATGAGGAAGAATGAAAGAAAAAGAATGAGAAGAAAAGAAATGGAAGAAGAAGAATGAAGAAGAAGAAGAAGAACAAAAGAAGAATGAGAAGAACAAGAATTAGAAGAAGAAGAATAAGAAGAGAGAAGAATGAGAAGAAGAAGAAAAGAAGAAGAATGGAAGAAGAAGAAAGAGAAGAAGAAGAAAGAAGAAAAGGAGAGAAGAAAAAGAAAACAATGAAGAAGAAGAAGAAGAATAAAAGAGAAGAAGAGAAGAAAAAAAATGACAAGAAGAAGAATGAGAAGAAAAAGAACGGTAAGAAGAAGAAATGAGAAGAAATGAAACGAAGAAGAAGAATGAGAAGAAAATGAATGAGAAGAAGAAGAATGAGAAGAAAATGAATGAGAAGAAGAAGAATGAGAAGAAAATGAATGAGAAGAAGAAGAATGAGAAGAAAATGAATGAGAGAAGAACGAAAAACGAATGGTAAGGTTAAGAACAGGAAGAAGAATGAGAAAAAGAAGAAATGACAAGAAGAAATGAGAGAAGGTGTTAATGAGAAGCAAATAAGAATGAAGAAGAATAAAAGAAGAAGAAATGAGAAGAAGAAATGGAAGAAGAAGAAGTTAAGAAAATGGTAAGAATGAAGAAGAAGAATGGTAAGAAGAAGAAACGGAAGAAGAAGAATGAGAAGAAAACGAGAAGAATGAAGGAATAAGAAGAATGGTAAGAAGAAGAATGTTAGAAGAAGAATCGAGAAGAAGAAACGGCGGGAAGGCTGGGGTTAGTCGCACGAGAAGAAGAAAGAAGAAAAAGAAAAGAAGAAAGAATGAAAACGAGAAATAGAAGAAGAATGAAAAAAGAATAAGAAGAATGAAAGAGATTTAAGAAACGAAAAATGAAAGAAAGTACGGTAATAAGAAAAGAAAAAGAATTGAGAACAATGAAAAGATCGAGAAGAAGATTGAGAAAAAATTATAAGATTAAGAAGAAGAAGAAGGAGATGAATTAGAAATAAACGAATTAATGTTAATAAAAGAAGAAAAAGAAGAGAATGAGAAGAAAAAGAACGACAAGAAGAAGAATGAGAAGAAGAAGAATGAGAAGAAGAAAAAAGAAGAAGAATGAGAAGAAGAAGAATGAAAGAAGAAGAAAGAGAAAAGAAGAAGAAGAAGAAGAAGAAGAAGAAGAAAATGAAGAAGAAGAATGAAAGAAGAAGAAGAAGAATGAAGAAAAAGAAGAATGAAGAAGAAGAAGAATGAGAAGAAGAAGAAAGAAATGAAGAAGAAAAAGAAATGAAGAAGAAGAAGAAAGAGAAGAAGAAGAATGAGAAGAAGAAGAACGGAGAAGAAGAAGAATGAGAAGAAGAATGAGAAGAAGAAGAAGAAGAAGAAGAAGAAGAATGAGAAGAAGAATGAGAAGAAGAAGAATGAAAAGAAGAAGAATGAGAAGAAAAATGAGAAGATAAGAAAAAAAAAGAATTTAAGAAGAAGAATGAAAGAAGAAAATGAGAAGAAAGAATGAAGAAGAAGAAGAATGAAAGAAGAAGAATGAGAAGAAGAAGAAAAGAGAAGAAAAGAATGAGAAGAAGAAGAATGAGAAGAAGAAGAATGAAGAAGAAGAATGAAAGAAGAAATGAGAAGAAGAATGAAAAAGAAGAAGAAAGAAAAGAATTGAGAAGAAGAAGAATGAAAAGAAGAAGAAGAAGAAAGAAGAAGAATGAGAAGAAGAAGAATGAGAAGAAGAAGAAAGAGAAGAAGAAGAATGAGAAGAAGAAGAATGAAGAAGAAGAAAGAACGAAGAAGAAGAAAAAGAAGAAGAAGAGAAGAAGAAAGAAGAAGAATGAGAAAGAAGAAGAAGAATGAGAAGAAGAAGAGAAGAAGAAAAAGAAGAAGAATGAAGAAAAGAAAAAAGAATGAGAAGAAGAAAAATGAGAAGAAGAAGAATGAAGAAGAAGAATGAGAAGAAGAATGAAAAGAAGAAGAATGAGAAGAAGAAGAATGAGAAGAAGAAGAATGAAGAAGAATAAGAAGAAGAAGAAAAAGAAGAATGAAAAAAGAAAGAAGAATAAAAGAAGAAGAAGAATGAAAATTAGAAGAAGAATAAGAAGAATAAATGGTAAGAAAAAAGAAGAATAAGAAGAAGAATGAGAAGAAATAAGAATGAAAGAAGAATGAGAAGAAGAAGAAGAAAATAAAAGAAGAATGAGAAGAAGAAGGCGAAGAAGAAATGAGAAGAATGTTATAAAGAGAAAGGGTGAGGTGTTAAGAATGAGAATAGCTAGTTAAGAATTGAAGAAGAAGAATGAAGAAGAAGAAGAAGATTAAGAATGAAAAGAAGAAGAATGAGAATAAGAAGAATGAGAGGTAGAAGAAGAATGAGAAGAAGAATTGTAAGAAGAATGAGAAGAAGAAGAACGACAAGAAGAAGAAATGACAAGAAGCGAAGAAAGAAGAATAACGAGAAGAAGAAGAATGAGAAACAGAAGAATGAGAAGAAGAAGAAAAGAAGAATGAAAAGAAGAACAATGATAAGAAGAAGTTAAGAAGAAGTGAAGAATGAGAAGAGAGAAAAAGAAATGAGAAGTATTAAGAAATTTAAGAAGATTTAATGAAGAAGAAGAACGAGGCTATTAAGAATGGGAGAAAGAATGAGAAGAAGAAGGAATGGTATGAGAACGAGGAGGAAGACAGAAGAATAAGAAGAACAAGAAGTTAAGAAGAAGAATGAGATTAAGAATGACGTTAAGAATGGTATGTTAAGGTTAAGAACGGTGTTAAGAAATAAGAAGAAGAAGAAAAAGAATGAAAGAAAAAAGAATGAAGAAGAAGATGAATGAAGAAGATGAACGAGAAGAAGAAATGAGAAGAACGAAGAAGAAGAAGAAGAAACAGAAGAAGAAGAACGAGAAGAAGAATGAACTACGGAGAATGCCAAGAAAAGAATGCAGTGTTAATGAAACGGGGCATAAAGAAGAAATGAGAAGAATGAAAGATAAGAAATTTGAAGAAGAAGAATGAAGAAGAATGAGAAGAAGAATGAGAAGAAGAAGAAAGAAGAAGAAAAGGAGAAGAAGAAAAATGAGAAGAAATGAAGAAGAATTAGAAAAAGAATGAAGAAATGGTAAGAATGAAGTTGAAAAAAGAATGATTAAAGAATGAAGAAGAAAAATAATAAGAAGAATGAGAAGAGAAGAAATGAGAAACAAGAAGAAGATCGAGAAGACAAAATTCGAAAAGAACGAAGAAGAACAATGATAAGAAGAAGAACGAGAAAAGAATGGGGAAATAAAAGAAGAACGGTAATTGTGTTGGTTAAAACGGCAGTTAAGAAGAATTGTGAAGAACGAAACCAAGAAGAATTAGAAGAAAAGAAGAAGAATTAAGAAGAACGAGAAGAAGAAGAATGAAGAAGAAGAATGGTAGAAAGAATAAGAAGAAGAAGGTTAGAAGAAGAATGCAGTAAGAAGAAGAAAGAAAAGAAAAGAAGAAGTAGAAAAGAGAAGAAGAAAAATGAGAAGAAGAAAGAATGAGAAGAAAAGAATAGAGAAGTTGTTAAGAAATCAAAAGAAGAAAATGACAAGAAAAAGAAGAAGAAGACTTAGGAGAAGAAGAATGAGAAGAAGAAGAGATAGAAGAGTGAGAAGATGCAGAATGAGAATAAGAAGAATGAGAAGTAAAATGAGAAGATGTAGAATGAGAAGAAACAAACGGCGGGGTTAATGGCGAAGAAGAAGAAGAAGATCAAAGATTAAGAATGAGAAGACGAAGATCGAAAGGTAAGAACGAGAAAGGAGAACGGTTAGTTAAGAATGAAGAAGAAGTTAATACGAAGAAGATGACCCAGAAGAAGAAACGAGAGGGTTAAGAATGAGGACGAAGATTGAGTAGAAGAAGAATGAGAAGAAGAAGAATGCAACGAAGAATGAAAATAGGAAGAATGAGAAGAAGAAAAATTAGAAGAAGAATAAATGGCAGCGTTAAGCGTACATAAGAACTAAGAAAGAATGGAAGGAGAGAAATGTAAAGAAGAATGAGAAGAAGAAGAATGAAACAGAGAAGAATGAAATAGAGAAGAATGACAAAAAAGCAGTTAAGACGTAAGATTAAAAATTAGGAAGAAGAAACGCAGTTAAGCGAGCACGTAAAAGAAGAATTTATAAGAAGCAAGAATGAATAAAGAAGAAAGAAGAATGAGAAGAAGAAGAATGAGAAGAAGAAGAATGAGAAGAAGAATGAAATGAATGAAGAAGAATGAGAAGAAGAAGAATGAGAAGAAGAAGAAAAAGAAGAATAAGAAGAAGAATGAAGAAGAAGAAGAAAGAAGAAGAAGAAAAGAAGAAGAAGAAGAAGAAGAAGAAAGAAGAAGAATGAAGAAGAAGAATGAGAAGAAGAAGAATGAGAAGAAGAAGAATGAAGAAGAAGAATGAGAAGAAGAAGAATGAGAAGAAGAAGAATGAGAAGAAGAAGAATGAGAAGAAGAAGAAGAAGAATGAAGAAGAAGAAGAAAGAAAGAGAAGAAAGAAGAAGAAAGAATGAGAAGAAGAAGAATGAGAAGAAGAAGAATGAGAAGAAGAAGAATGAGAAGAAGAAGAATGAGAAGAAGAATGAAAGAAGAAAGAAAGAAGAATGAAGAAAGAAGAAGAATGAGAAGAAGAAATGAAAGAAGAAGAAGAAGAAGAAGAAAGAGAAGAAGAAGAAAAGAAGAATGAGAAGAAGAATGAGAAGAAGAAGAAAAAAAAGAAGAATGAGAAGAAGAATGAGAAGAAGAAGAAATGAAGAAGAAGAAGAATGAGAAGAAAAAGAAGAATGAAGAAGAAGAATGAAGAAGAAGAATGAGAAGAAGAAGAATGAGAAGAAGAAGAAGAATGAGAAGAAGAAAAGAGAAAAAGAATGAAAAAGAAGAAAAAGAAGAAGAATGAATGAGAAGAAGAAGAAAAGAAGAATGAGAAGAAGAAGAATGAGAAGAAGAAGAAAAGAAGAAGAAGAATGAGAAGAAGAAGAAGAATAAGAAGAAGAAGAAGAATGAGAAGAAGAAGAAATGAGAAGAAGAAAAAGAAGAATGAGAAGAAGAAGAATGAGAAGAAGAAGAATGAAAGAAGAAGAATGAAAGAAGAAGAAAGAAAGAAGAATGAGAAGAAGAATGAAAAGAAGAAGAATGAGAAGAAGAAGAAAGAGAAGAAGAATGAAAGAAGAAGAATGAGAAGAAGAAGAATGAGAAGAAGAAGAATGAAAGAGAAGAAGAATGAGAAGAAGAAGAATGAGAAGAAGAATGAGAAGAAGAAGAAGAAAAAGAAGAAGAAGAAGAATGAGAAGAAATGAAGAAGAAAAAAGAAGAATGAGAAGAAGAAGAAGAAAGAAGAAGAAGAAGAATGAAGAAGAAGAAGAAAGAGAAGAAGAAGAAGAATGAAAGAGAAGAATGATGAAGAAGAAGAATGAGAAGAAGAAGAATGAGAAGAAGAATGAAGAAAGAAGAAGAATGAGAAGAAGAAGAAAGAAGAATTAAGAAGAAGAATGAGAAGAAGAAGAAGAATGAGAAGAATGAAGAAGAAAAGAATGAGAAGAAGAATGAAGAAGAAGAAGAAGAAAGAAGAAGAAGAAGAAGAAGAAGAAGAATGAATGAAGAAGAAGAATGAGAAGAAGAAGAAGAAGAAGAAGAAATGAAGAAGAAGAAGAATGAAGAAGAAGAAGAAGAATGAGAAGAAGAAGAAGAAGAGAAGAAGAAGAATGAGAAAAGAAGAATGAGAAGAAGAAGAATGAGAAGAAGAAGAATGAATGAAAAGAAGAATGAGAAGAAGAAAATGAGAAGAAGAAAAAGAAAGAAGAATGAGAAGAAGAAAATGAAGAAGAAAAATGAAAGAAGAATGAGAAGAAATGAAGAAGAAGAAAAGAAGAATGAAAGAAGAAGAATGAGAGAAGAAGAATGAGAAGAAGAAGAATGAGAAGAAGAAGAATGAGAAGAAGAAGAATGAAGAAGAAGAAGAAGAAATGAAGAAAAAGAATGAGAAGAAGAAGATGAGAAGAAGAAGAAGAAGAAGAAGAAGAAGAAAAGAAGAAGAAGAAGAAGAAGAAGAAGAATGAAAAGAAGAAAGAATGAAGAAGAAAAGAATGAAGAAAGAATGAGAAGAAGAAGAATGAGAAGAAGAAGAAAGAGAAGAAGAAGAATGAGAAGAAGAATGAGAAGAAGAAGAATGAGAAGAAGAAGAAAGAAAGAATGAGAAACGGGTAAGAAAGAACGAAAGAAGAAGAATGAAAAAAAGAAGAATGAAAAGAATGAGAAGAAGAAGAAGAATGAGAAGAAGAAAAGAGAAAGAAGAAATGAAAAGAAGAAGAAGAATGAGAAGAAGAATGAGAAGAAGAAGAAAAGAAGAAAGAAGAAGAAGAAGAATGAAAAGAAGAAGAATGAAAAAAGAATGAGAAAAAAGAATGAGAAGAAGAAGAAAAAGAAGAAGAAGAAGAAGAAATAAGAAAAAGAAGAATGAGAAGAAGAATGAGAAGAAAGAAGAATGAGAAGAAGAAGAAGAATGAGAAGAAGAAGAATGAAAGAAGAAGAAATGAGAAGAAGAATGAGAAGAAGAAGAAACGAGAAGAAGAAAATGAGAAGAAGAAGAAAGAGAAGAAGAAGAAGAATGAGAAGAAGAATGAGAAGAAGAAGAATGAAGAAGAAAGAAGAAATGAAGAAGAAGAAAGAAGAATGAGAAGAAGAAATGAATGAAGAAGAAGAAAAAAAGAAGAATGAAAAGAAGAAGAAGAAGAAGAGAATAAGAAGAAGAATGAAGAAGAAGAAGAATGAGAAGAAGAAGAATGAGAAGAAGAAGAAAGAAGAAGAACGAAGAAGAAGAATGAGAAGAAGAAGAAAGAAGAAGAAAGAAGAATGAGAAGAAGAAAGAATGAGAAGAAGAAGAATGAGAAGAAGAAGAAAGAAAAGAAGAAGAAAGAAGAAGAAGAATGAAGAAGAATGAAGAATGAAGAAGAAGAAGAATGAGAAGAAGAAGAAATGAAGAAGAAAATGAAGAAGAAGAAAAGAAGAAGAAGAATGAGAAGAAGAAGAATGAGAAGAAGAAGAATGAAAGAATAAGAAGAATGAGAAGAAGAAGAATGAGAAGAAGAATGATGAAGAAGAAGAATGAGAAGAAGAAGAATGAAAGAAGAAAGAAGAAGAATGAGAAGAAGAAGAAGAAGAATGAAGAAGAAGAAGAAAGAAGAATGAGAAGAAGAAGAATGAGAAGAAGAAGAATGAGAAGAAGAATGAGAAGAAGAAAGAAAAGAGAAGAAGAATGAGAAGAAGAAGAATGAGAAGAAGAAGAAAAGAAGAAGAAAGAAGAATGAGAAGAAGAAGAAACGAGAAGAAGAAGAATGAGAAGAAGAAGAATGAGAAAAGAAGAATGAAGAAGAAGAAGAAGGAGAAGAAGAAGAATGAGAAGAAGAAGAATGAGAAGAAGAAGAATGAGAAGAAGAAGAATGAGAAGAAGAAGAATGAGAAGAAGAAGAATGAGAAGAAGAAGAATGAGAAGAAGAATGAGAAGAAGAAGAATGAGAAGAAGAAATGAAGAATAAGAAGAATTAATGAAGAAGAAGAATGAGAAGAAGAATGAGAAAGAAGAAGAATGAAAGAAGAATGAGAAGAAGAAAGAAGAAGAAGAAGAATGAGAAGAATGAGAAGAAGAAGAATGAAAGAAGAATGAGAAGAAGAAGAATGAGAAGAAGAAGAATGAGAAGAAGAAGAATGAGAAGAAGAAGAATGAGAAGAAGAAGAATGAGAAGAAGAAGAATGAAGAAGAAGAATGAGAAGAAGAAGAATAAGAAGAAGAATGAGAAGAAGAAGAATGAGAAGAAGAAGAATGAGAAGAAGAAGAAAGAGAAGAAGAAGAAGAAAAGAAGAAGAATAAAAGAAGAAGAAGAATGAGAAGAAGAAGAAGAAGAAGAAGAATGAAGAAGAAGAATGAGAAGAAGAAGAATTAGAAGAAGAAGAATGAGAAGAAGAAGAATGAGAAAAAGAAGAATGAGAAGAAGAAGAATAAGAAGAAGAATGAGAAGAAGAAGAATGAGAAGAAAAGAATGAGAAGAAGAAGAATGAGAAGAAGAAGAATGAGAAGAAGAAGAAGAAGAAGAATGAGAAGAAAGAATGAAGAAGAAGAAGAATGAGAAGAAGAAGAATGAGAAGAAGAAGAATGAGAAGAAGAAGAATGAGAAGAAGAAAATGAGAAAGAAGAATGAGAAGAAGAAGAATGAGAAGAAGAAGAATGAGAAGAAGAAGAACGAAAAGAAGAATGAGAAGAAGAAGAATGAGAAGAAGAAAGAATGAGAAGAAGAAGAATGAGAAGAAGAATGAGAAGAAAAAAGAATGAGAAGAAGAAGAATGAGAAGAAGAAGAATGAGAAGAAGAAGAATGAGAAGAAGAAGAATGAGAAGAAGAAGAAATGAGAAGAAGAAAATGAGAAGAAGAAGAATGAAAGAAAGAATGAGAAGAATGAAAAATTAAGAAGAAATGAAGAAGAAAAGAAGAATGAGAAGAAGAATGAGAAGAAGAAGAATGAGAAGAAGAAGAAAAAGAAGAAGAAGAAGAATGAGAAGAATGAGAAGAAGAAGAAGAAGAAGAAGAAGAAGAAGAAGAAGAATGAAGAAGAAGAAGAATGAGAAGAAGAAGAAGAATGAAGAAGAAGAAGAAGAAGAAGAAGAAGAATGAGAAGAAGAAGAAGAAGAAGAAGAAGAAGAATGAGAAGAAGAAGAATGAGAAGAAGAAGAATGAGAAGAAGAAGAATGAGAAGAAGAAGAATGAAGAAGAAGAAGAGAAGAAGAAGAATGAGAAGAAGAATGAAGAAGAAGAAGAATGAGAAGAAGAAGAAAAAGAAGAAGAAATGAGAAGAAGAATGAAGAAGAATGAAAAGAAGAAGAAGAAGAAAAATAAGAAGAATGAGAAGAAAGAATGAGAAGAAGAAGAATGAGAAAGAAAAGAATGAAGAAGAAGAATGAGAAGAAGAAAAGAATGAGAAGAAAAGAAGAATGAGAAGAAGAAGAATGAGAAGAAGAAGAAACGAGAAGAAGAAATGAAAGAAGAAGAAGAAGAAGAAGAAGAAGAAGAAGAATGAGAAGAAGAATGAGAAGAAGAAGAATGAGAAGAAGAATGAGAAGAAGAAGAATGAGAAGAAGAAGAATGAGAAGAAGAAGAATGAGAAGAAAAGAATGAGAAGAAGAAGAATTTGAAGAATGAGAAAAAGAAAATGAAAGAAGAATGAAGAAGAATGAGAAGAAGAAGAATGAGAAGAAGAAGAATGAAGAAGAAGAAGAAGAATGAGAAGAAGAAGAATGAGAAGAAGAAGAAGAAAGAAGAAGAAGAAAATGAGAAGAAGAAGAAAGAAGAAGAAGAATGAGAAGAAGAAGAATGAGAAGAAGAAGAAGAAGAAGAAGAATTAAAGAAGAAGAAGAATGAAAAAGAAGAATGAAGAAGAAGAAGAATGAGAAGAAGAAGAATGAGAAGAAGAAGAAGAATGAAGAAATAAAGAAGAATGAGAAGAAGAAGAATGAGAAAAAGAAGAATGAGAAGAAGAAGAAGAATGAGAAAAAGAAGAAGAATGAAGAAGAAATGAAGAAGAGAAGAATGAGAAGAAGAAAGAATGAGAAAGAAAAAAGAATGAAGAAGAAGAATGAGAAAGAAGAATGAAGAAGAAGAATGAAGAAGAAGAATGAGAAGAAGAAGAAGAAGAATGAGAAGAAGAAGAAGAAGAAGAAATGAGAAGAAGAAGAATGAAGAAGAAGAATGAAAGAAGAAGAAGAATGAGAAGAAGAAGAAGAAAGAAAGAAGAAGAAAGAAGAAGAAGAAGAAGAATGAAAGAAGAAGAATGAACGAGAAGAAGAAGAAGAATGAAGAAGAAGAAGAAGAATGAGAAGAAGAAGAATGAGAAGAAGAATGAAAAAAGAAGAATGAGAAGAAGAAGAAGAATGAGAAGAAAAGAATGAGAAGAAGAAGAATGAGAAGAATTAGAAGAAGAAGAAATGAATGAGAAGAATGAAGAAGAAGAAAATGAGAAAGAAGAATGAAAAGAAGAAGAAATGAGAAGAAGAAGAAAAAGAAGAAGAAGAATGAGAAGAAGAAGAATGAGAAGAAGAAGAAGAAGAAGAATGAGAAGAAGAAGAATGAGAAGAAGAAGAATGAGAAGAAGAATGAGAAGAAGAAGAATGAGAAGAAGAAGAATGAAGAAGAAGAATGAGAAGAAGAAGAATGAGAAGAATTACAAGAACGAGAAGAAGAAGAATGAGAAGAAGAATTAGAGGAGAAGAATGTGCCGAAGAAGAATGAGAAAAAGAAGAATGAGAAGAAGAAAGAGAAGAAGAAGAATGAGAAGAAGAATGAGAAGAAGAATGAGAAAAAAGATGAAGAATGAGAAGAAGAAGAATGAGAAGAAGAAAAATGAGAAGAAGAAGAAGAAGAAGAAGAATGAGAAGAAGAAGAATAAGAAGAAGAATGAAGAAGAAGAATGAGAAGAAGAAGAAAGAAGAAGAAGAATGAAAAGAAGAAGAAGAATGAGAAGAAGAGGAATGACAAGAAGATGAGTGAAAAGAAGAAGAATGAGAAGAAGAAGAATGAAAAGAAGAACGAGAAGAAGAATGAGAAGAAGAATGAAGAAGAAGAAGAAGAATGAAAGAAGAAGAAATAAGAAGAAGAAGAATGAGAAGAAGAAGAATGAGAAGAAGAAGAATGAGAAGAAGAAGAATGAGAAGAAGAATTAGAAGAAGAAGAATGAGAAGAAGAAAGAAGAAGAAAGAGAAGAAGAATGAGAAGAAGAAAATGAAGAAGAAGAATGAGAAGAAGAAGAATGAAAAGAAGAAGAATGAGAAGAAGAATGAGAAGAAAAGAAGAACGAGAAGAAGAATGAGAAGAAGAAGAATGAGAAAAAGAAGAATGAAAGAAATGAGAAGAAGAATGAGAAGAAGAAGAATGAGAAGAAGAAGAATGAGAAGAAGAAGAATGAGAAGAAGAATGATGAAAAAGAATTAAGAAGAAGAAGAAGAAGAAAAGAAGAATGAAAAAGAAGAAGAAGAAGAAGAATGAAGAAAAGAAGAATGAGAAGAAGAAGAACGAAGAAGAAGAAAAAGAATGAGAAGAAGAAGAATGAGAAGAATGAGAAGAAGAAGAATGAGAAGAAGAAATGAGAAGAAGAAGAATGACAAGAAGAATGAAAAAAGAAGAAGAGAAGAAATGAAGAATAAAGAAGAAATGAAGAAGAATGAATGAAGAAGAAGAATGAGAAGAAGAAGAATGAGAAAAAGAAAATGAGAAGAAGAAGAAAAAGAAGAAGAAGAATGAAAGAAGAAGAAGAATGAATAAGAAGAAGAATGAAGAAGAAAAAATGAGAAGAAAAAGAAGAATGAGAAAAAAAAGAAAATAAAAGAAGAATGAGAAGAAGAAGAATGAAAGAAGAATGAAGAAATGAAGAAAAGAAAATGAAAGAAGAAGAATGAGAAGAAGAAGAATGAGAAGAAGAAGAAAGAAGAAAGAAGAAGAAGGAGAAGAATTTGAAGAAGAAGAATGAGAAGAAGAAGAATGAGAAGAAGAAAATGAGAAGAAGAAGAAATGAGAAAAAGAAGAAGAAGAAGAAGAATGAGAAGAAGAAATGAGAAGAAGAATAAGAAGAAGAACAGAAGAAGAAGAATGAAAAGAAGAAGAAGAAAAATGAAAGAATGAGAAGAAGAAGAATGAGAAGAAGAAATTAGAAGAAGAAGAAAAAGAGAAGAAAAATAAGAGAAGAAAAGAATGAAAGAAGAAGAATGAGAAGAAGAAGAAAATAAGAAGAAGAAAGAAGAAGAATGAAGAAGAAAGAATGAAGAAGAAGAAGAATGAGAAGAAGAAGAATGAAAGAAAAAGAAGAATGAAGAACGAAGAATGAGAAGAAGAAGAGTGAGAAGATGAAGAATTAGAAGATGAATGAGAAGAAGAAAATGAGAAGAAGAAGAATGAGAAGAATAAGAATGAGAAGAAGAATGAGAAGAAATGAGAAGAAGAAGAAAGATGAAAAAGAAGAAGAAATGAAGAAGAAGAAGAATGAAAAAAGAAGAATGAAAGAAGAATAAGAAGAAGAAGAAGAAAAGAAGAAGAAGAATGAGAAGAATAAGAAGAAGAAGAATGAAAGAAGAATGAGAAGAAGAAGAATGAGAAGAAGAAGAATGAGAAGAAGAATGAGAGAAGAAGAATTTGAAAAGAAGAATGAAGAAGAAAAAATGAGAAGAAGAAGAAGAATGAGAAAGAAGAAAAGGAGAAGAATGAAAGAATGAGAAGAAGAAGAAGAAGAAGAAGAAGAATGAAGAAGAAGAAAAATAAAAGAAAAATGAGAAGAAGAATGAGAAGAAGAAGAATGAGAGAAGAAGAAGAATGAGAAAAGAAAGAACGAAGAAAAAGAGAAGAAGAATGAAATAAGAAGAATGAATTAAGAAGAAGAATAAGAGAAGAAGAATGAGAAGAAGAAGAATGAGAAGAAGAAGAAGAAAGAAGAAGAATGAGAAGAAGAGAATGAGAAGAAGAAGAATGAGAAGAAGAATGAGAAGAAGAAGAAGAAGAAGAAGAAGAATGAGAAGAAGAATGAGAAAAGAATGAAGAAGAATGAGAAGAAGAAGAATTAGAAGAAGAAAATGAAAAGAAGAAAGAAGAATGAAGAAGAAGAATGAGAAGAAGAAGAAAAGAAGAAGAATGAGAAGAAGAAGAAACGAGAAAAGAAGAAAGAAGAAGAATGAGAAGAAGAAGAATGAGAAGAAGAAGAATGAGAAGAAGAAGAAGAAGAAGAAGAATGAGAAAAGAATGAGAAGAAGAAGAATGGGAAGAAGAATAATGAGAAGAATTAGAAGAAGAAGAATGAGAAGAAAAATGAGAAGAAAAAAGAATGAGAAGAAGAATGAGAAGAAAGAAGAAGAAGAATGAGAAGAAGAAGAATGAGAAGAAGAAGAATGTGAAGAAGAAGAATGAAAAGAAGAATAGAAGAAGAAGAATGAGAAGAAGAAGAATGAGAAAAAGAAGAATGAGAAGAAGAAGAATGTGAAGAAGAAGAATGAGAAAAGAATGAGAAGAAGAAGAATGAGAAGAAGAAGAATGAGAAGAAGAAGAATGAGAAGAAGAAGAATGAGAAGAAGAAGAATAAGAAGAAGAAGAAAGAGAAGAAGAAGAATGAAGAATGAGAAGAAGAATGAGAAGAAGAAGAATGAGAAGAAGAAAAGAATGAGAAGGAGAATGAGAAAGAAGAATGAGAAAGAATGAGAAGAAGAAGAAAGAGAAGAAGAAGAATGAAGAAGAAGAATGAGAAGAAGAAGAATGAGAAGAAGAATAAGAAGAAGAAGAATGAGAAGAAAAAAGAATGAGAAGAAGAAGAATGAGAAGAAGAAGAATGAGAAAAGAAGAATGAAAAGAAGAAGAATGAAGAAGAATGAGAAAGAAGAAGAATGAGAAGAGAAAGAATGAGAAGAAGAATGAGAAGAAGAATGAAGAAGAAGAAGAAGAAGAAGAATGAGAAGAAGAAGAATGAGAAGAATGAGAAGAAGAAGAATGAAGAAGAAAATGAGAAGAAGAAGAAGAAAAAGAAGAAGAAGAAGAAGAAAGAAAAGAAATAAGAAGAAGAAAAGAAGAAGAAGAAGAATGAGAAGAAGAATGAGAAGAAAAAGAATGAGAAGAAGAATGAGAAAAAGAAGAAGAATGAATGAGAAGAAGAATGAGAAGAAGAAGAATGAGAAGAAGAAGAATGAGAAGAAGAATGAAGAATGAAGAAGAAGAGAATAAGAATGAAGAAGAATAAGAAAAGAATGATGAAGAAGAAAAGAAGAAGAAGAAATGAAGAAGAAGAATGAGAAGAAGAAGAATGAAAGAAGAAAGAAAGAATGGAAGAAGAAGAATGAGAAGAAGAATGAGAAGAAGAAGAATGAGAAGAAGAAAAAGAAGAAGAATGAGAAGAAGAATGAAGAAGAAGAATGAGAAGAAGAAGAATGAGAAGAAGAAGAATGAGAAGAAGAAAATGAGAAGAAGAAAAATGAGAAGAAGAAGAATGAGAAGAAGAATGAGAAAAGAATGAGAAGAAGAAGAATGAGAAGAAGAAGAATGAGAAGAAGAATGAAGAATAAGAAGAAGAAGAATGAGAAGAAAAATGAGAAGAAGAAGAATGAAAGAAGAAGAATGAGAAGAAGAAGAATGAAGAAGAAGAAGAAGAAGAAGAAGAATGAATGAAGAATGAAGAAGAAGAAGAATGAGAAGAAGAAGAATGAGAAGAAGGAAGAAGAAGAAGAATTAAAGAAAGAAGAAGAATGAGAATAAGAAGAATGAGAAGAAGAATGAGAAGAAAGAATGAGAAGAAGAATAAGAAGAAGAAGAAGAAGAAGAAGAAGAATAAGAAGAAGAATGAAGAAGAAGAAGAAGAAGAAGAAGAAGAAGAAGAATGAGAAGAAGAATGAAAAGAAGAAGAAGAATGAGAAGAAGAAAGAAGAAATGAAAGAAAAAGAAAGAATGAGAAGAAGAAGAGAAGAAGAAGAAGAATGAGAAGAAGAAGAATGAGAAGAAGAATGAGAAGAAGAAGAATAAGAAGAAGAAAAAGAAGAATGAGAAGAAGAAGAATGAGAAGAAGAAGAAAAGAAGAAGAATGAAGAAAAAGAATGAGAAGAAGAATGAGAAGAAGAAGAATGAGAAGAAGAATGAGAAGAAGAAGAATGAGAAGAAGAAGAATGAGAAGAAAAAGAATTAGAAGAAGAAGAATGAAGAAGAAGAATGAGAAGAAGAAGAATGAGAAAGAAGAAGAATGAAAAGAAGAATGAGAAGAAGAAGAATGAAAAGAAGAATGAGAAAAGAATGAGAAGAAGAAAAGAAGAAAGAAGAAAATGAAGAAGAAGAATGAGAAGAAGAAGAATGAAGAAGAAAAGAAGAATGAGAATGAAGAAGAAGAAAAAGAAAAATAAAAAGAAGAATGAGAAGAAGAAATGAGAAGAAGAATGAGAAGAAGAAGAATGAGAAGAAGAAGAAAATGAAGAAGAAGAATGAGAAGAAGAAGAATGAGAAGAAAAAGAATGAGAAGAAGAATGAATGAAGAAGAAGAATGAGAAGAAGAAGAATGAGAAGAAGAAGAATGAGAAAAGAAGAATGAGAAGAAGAAGAATGAGAAGAAGAAGAATGAGAAGAGAAGAATGAGAAGAAGAAGAATGAGAAGAAGAAGAATGAAGAAGAAAAAAGAATGAGAAGAAGAATGAGAAGAAGAATGAAAAAGAAGAATGAGAAGAAGAAGAATGAAGAAGAAGAATGAAGAAGAAAATGAGAAGAAGAAGAAAGAAGAAGAAGAAGAATGAGAAGAAGAAGAATAAATGAAGAAGAACAATGAGAAGAAGAATGAGAAGAAGAAATTGAGAAGAAGAAGAATGAAAGAAGAAGAAAGAAAGAAAAAGACGAAGAATGAGAAGAAGAAGAATGAATGAGAAGAAGAAGAATGAAAGAAGAAAATAAAAGAAGAAGAAGAAGAATGAAGAAGAATGAACGGTGAGAAATGAAGAAGAAGAAAGAAGAAGAAGAAGAAATTGAGAAGAAGAATGAGAAGAAGAAGAAGAATGAGAAGAAAAGAATGAGAAAAAGAAGAATGAGAAGAAGAAGAACGAGAAAAGAAGAATGAGAAGAAGAAGAATGAGAAGAAGAAGAATGAGAAGAAGAAGAATGAGAAGAAGAAATGAGAAGAAGAAGAATGAGAAGAAGAAGAATGAGAAGAAGAAGAAGAAGAAGAATGAGAAGAAGAAGAGAATGAGAAGAAGAAGAATGAGAAGAAGAATGAGAAGAAGAAGAAGAAGAAGAAGAAGAAGAATGAGAAGAAGAAGAATGAGAAGAAGAAGAATGAGAAGAAGAATGAAAGAAGAGGAATGAGAAGAAGAAGAATGAAAAGAAGAGGAATTAGAAGAAGAAGAATGAAGAAGAAGAATGAGAAGAAGAAGAAGAAGAGAAGAAGAAGAAAAAGAAATAAGAAATGAAAGAAAAAGAATGAGAAGAAAGAAAGAATAAGAAGAAGAATGAGAAGAAGAATGAGAAGAAGAATGAAATGAAGAAAATAAGACGAAGAAGAATGAGAAGAAGAAGAATGAGAAGAATGAGAAAATGAAGAAATTTGAAGAATGAAAAAGAAGAATAAGAAGAAGAAGAAATGAAAAATGAAGAAGAAAAAATGAGAAGAAGAAATGACCAGAGAAGAACGACAGGAATGAGATTGGAAGAAGAAGAATTAGAAGAAGAATAAACAAGAAGAAACTAATAACGAAGAAATAATAGTTATTACAAAAATGAAAGAAATGACAGTTAAGAAAGAGCGAGAAGAAGAAGAATGAGAAGAAGAAGAATGAGAAGAAGAATGAGAAGAAGAAGAATGAAAAGAAGAGGAATGAGAAGAAGAAGAATGAAAAGAAGAGGAATGAGAAGAAGAATGAAAAAGAGAATAAACGAATAAGAATGAAAAGAAGAGGAAATGAGAAGAAGAATGAAAAAAGAAATGAGAAGAAGAAGAATGAAAAAGAAAAGAATGGTAGAAGAAAAAGAATGAACCTATAGCCAAGAACGAAGAATAGGAACTATAAGAATGAAGAATTAAAGAAAATATGAGAAGAAGAATGAAGAAAAACAAGAAAATTACAATAAATGAGAAGATGAAGAATGAGCAGAAAAATGAGAAGATGAAGAATGAGAAGAAGAAGAATGACGTAGTTAAGAAATGAGGATGAAGAAGAATGAGAAGAAGAGGAAGAAGAAGAAGAAGAACAATGAGCAAGAAG
The DNA here is from genome assembly GCA_025330945.1 of Mucuna pruriens. Classification (NCBI taxonomy): domain Eukaryota; kingdom Viridiplantae; phylum Streptophyta; class Magnoliopsida; order Fabales; family Fabaceae; genus Mucuna; species Mucuna pruriens. The sequence goes on along the minus strand of JAENHJ010000386.1, from coordinate 4,635 downwards.
AATGAGAAGAAGAATTAAATGAGAAGAAGAAGAATGAGAAGAAGAAAAATGAGAAGAAGAAGATGGAGGAAAGAAGAATGAGGAGAAGAAGAATAAGAAGAATGAGAAAATGAAGAATGAGAAGAAGAAGAATGTGAAGCAGAATGAGAAGAAGAAAAATGAAAACAAGATGAATGAGAAGAAAAAGAATGAGAAGAAGAAGAATAACAAGAAAAAGAATGAAAAGAACAACGAGAGAAAGAAGAATGAGTTGAAGAAGCATGACATGAAGAAAAATAATAAGAAGAATGAGAAGTAGAATGAGAAGAAAAAGAATGAGAAGAAGAAGAATGAGAAGAATAATGAGAAAATGAAGAATGAGAAGAAGAAAATGAGAAGAAGAATGAGAAGAAGAAGGATGAGAAGAAGAAGAATGAGAAGAAGAATGAGAAGAAGAATGAGAGCAAGAAGAATGAGAAGAAGAAGAATGAGAGCAAGAAGAATGAGAAGAAGAAGAACGAGAAAAAGAATCGGAGGAAGAAAAATAAAATGAAGAAGAATGAGAAGAAGAAGAATTAGAAAAAGAATGAGAAGAAGAAACGGTAAGGTTAAAATGAAAACAAGATGAATGAAGAAAAAAGAATGAAGAAAAAGGATGATAGCGAAGAAGAATGAGAAGAAGAAGGAGAAGAAGAATGAGGGAGAAGAATGAGAAGAAGAAGAATGAGAGCAAGAAGAATGAGAAGAAGAAGAATGAGAAAAAATGAGAGAAGAAAAAGAAATGAGAAGAAGAATGGAAGAAGAATTAGAAATGAATGAGGGTGAGAAATGAGAAGTTAAGAAAAGGAAACAAGATGAATGAGAAGAAAAAGAATGAGAAGAAAAAGAATGAGAAGAAGAAGAATAAGAAGAAAAAGAATGAAAAGAACAACTAGAGAAAGAAGAATGAGTTGAAGAAGCATGACATGAAGAAAAATAATAAGAAGAATGAGAAGTAGAATGAGAAGAAAAAGAATGAGAAGAAGAATGAGAAGAATAATGAGAAAATGAAGAATGAGAAGAAGAAAAATGAGAAGAAGAATGAGAAGAAGAAGAATGAGAAGAAGAATGAGAAGAAGAATGAGAAGAAGAAGAATGAGAAGAAGAATGGGAAGAAGAAAAATAAAATGAAGAAGAATGAGAAGAAGAAGAATTAGAAAAAGAATGAGAAGTAGAATGAGAAGAAGAAAAATGAAAACAAGATGAATGAGAAGAAAAAGAATGAGAAGAAGAAGAATAAGAAGAAAAAGAATGAAAAGAAGAAGAATGAGAAGAAGAAGAATGAGAAGAAGAAGAATGAGAAGAAGAATGAGAAGAAGAAGAATGAGAAGAATGAGAAGAAGAAGAAGAATGAGAAGAAGAATGAAGAAGAAGAATGAGAAGAAGAAGAATGAGAAGAAGAAGAAAGAGAAGAAGAAGAATGAGAAGAAGAAGAAGAATTAAATAAAAATTAAAAGAAGAATGAGAAGAATGGCGTTAATAAGAAGAAGAAGAAGAAAAACGCAGAAAAGAAGAATGAGAAGAAGAAGAATGAGAAGAAGAAGAATGAGAAGAAGAAGAATGAGAAGAAGAAGAATGAGAGCAAGAAGAATGAGAAGAAGAAGAATGAGAAAAAGAAGAATGAGAGGAAGAATGAGAAGAAGAATTGAAGAAGAATTGAAAGAAGAAGAACAAGAAAAAAGAAGAAACAAGAAGAAGAGAAGAAGAAGAACTGAAAAGAAGAATGAGAGAAGAAGAAAGAAAAGAGAAGAAGAATGAGAAGAAGAAGAAAGAGAAGAAGAGGAATGAGAAGAAAGAATGAGAAAAAGAGCGAAGAAAATGAGAACAAGAAGAAAATGAGAAGAACAATAATGGTGAATAAGAAGAATTAAGAATGGAAGAAGAATGAGAAGAAGAAATGAGAAAGAAGAATGAGAAGAAGAATGAGAAGAAGAAGAAGAGAAGAAGAAGAAGAATGAATAAAGAAGAATGAGAAGAAGAAGAATGAAGAAGTTAAAGAAGAAGAAAAGAATTAAGAATGCGTGAAGAAGAATGAGAAAAAGAATGAGAAGAATAAGAAAAGAAGAAGAATTAGAAATGAGAAGAACGAGAAATGAAGAAGAAGAATGAGAAGAAGAATAATGAGAAGAAGAAGAATGACAAGAAGAAAAATGAGTAAGAAGAACGGAAGAAGAATAAATGGTTGGAAACGGTAAGAAGAAGAATGACAAGAAGAACAATGAGAAGAAGAATTAATGAAGAAGAAGAACAAGAATATTGAAGTAGAAGAATGAGAAGAAGAAGAATGAGAAGAAGAATGAGAAGAAAAATCTAGAATAAGAAAATGAAAAGTTAAGAATGAGAAAAATAAGAAAAAAAGAAAGAACAGAAGAAGAAGAACGAGAAGAAGAATGGAGAAGAAGAAGAATGAAAAGAAGAAGGAATGAGAAGAAGAAGAATGAAAAGAAGAGGAATGAGAAGAAGAAGAAAAGAAGAGGAATGAGAAGAAGAATAAGAATAAGAAGAATGAGAAGAAGATTGAGAAGATGAAGAATGAGCAGAAAAATGAGAAGATGAAGAATGAGAAGAAGAAGAATGACAAGAAGAAGAATGAGATGAAGAAGAATGAGAAGAAGAGGAAGAAGAAGAAGAAGAACAATGAGCAGAAGAATGAGAATAAGAATTAGAAGAAGAAGAATGAGAAGAAGAAAAATGAGAAGAAGAAAAAGAATGTGAAGCAATGAGAAGAAGAAAAATGAAAACAAGATGAATGAGAAGAAAAAGAATGAGAAGAAGAAGAATAACAAGAAAAAGAATGAAAAGAACAACGAGAGAAAGAAGAATGAGTTGAAGAAGCATGACATGAAGAAAAATAATAAGAAGAATGAGAAGTAGAATGAGAAGAAAAAGAATGAGAAGAAGAAGAATGAGAAGAATAATGAGAAAATGAAGAATGAGAAGATGAATGAGAAGAAGAAAAATGAGAAGAAGAATAATGAGAAGAAGAAGAATGAGAAGAAGAATGAGAAGAAGAATGAGAGCAAGAAGAATGAGAAGAAGAAGAATGAGAAAAAGAATGGGAGGAAGAAAAATAAAATGAAGAAGAATGAGAAGAAGAAGAATTAGAAAAAGAATGAGAAGTAGAATGAGAAGAAGAAAAATGAAAACAAGATGAATGAGAAGAAAAAGAATGAGAAGAAGAAGAATAAGAAGAAGAAGAATAAGAAGAAAAACAAGTAGAATGAGAAGAAGAAATGGGATGAAGAAGCATGACATGAAGAAAAAAAAAGAAATGAACGAGAAGTAGAAATGAGAAGAAAAAGAAACGAGAAGAAGAAGAACGAGAAGAAGAAGAAATGAGAAGAAAATAAGAATGTTAAGAAATGAGAAGAAGAAGAAGAATAAGAAGAAGAATTATAAGAAGAAGAATACAAAATAAGAACGAAGAAAAAGAATAAGGCCAAGAAATGAGAAGACTAAGAAACGCAGGTTAAAGAAATGAAGAAGAATAATAATAAAATAAGAAATGGTAAGGTTGTTAAGAAATGAGAAGAAGTTAAGAATTGGTATGTTAAGAAATGAGAACAAGAAGAACGAGGTGTTAAGAAATGAGAAGAAGAATTAGAAAAGAAGAATGAGAAAGAAGCATAATGAGGTCAAGAAGAACGACGAAGAAGAAGAATGACAAGAAGAGGAAAGAGAAGAAGAATGAGCATTAGAAGAAGAAATGAGAAGAAGAATGACGAGAAAAGAAAGAACGAGAAGAAGAAGAATGACAAGAAGAAGATTCAGAGAAGAAGAAGAATGAGAAGAAGAAGAATCGACAAGAAGAATGAGAAGAAGAAGAATGAGATAGAAGAAGAATGAGAAGAAGAATGAATGAGAAGAAGAAGAATGAGAAGAAGAAGATCGACAAGAAGAAGAATGAGGGCAACAGGAGAAGAACGAGAAGAACAAGAATGTGAAGTAAGAAGGAATGATGAAGAAGAATGAGAAGAATGGGATAGAAGAAGATGCGAAAGAAGAAATGATCGAAGGTAATGAGAAGAAGAATGATTGTTAAGAAATGAGAAGCAAGACGATTATGCTAAGGTTAACGGTAAGAAGAATGAGCAGAGACGAGAAAGAAGAACGAGACAAGCAAGGTTAATGAGAGAGAATGAAGAAGAAACGACGCCAGAAACAGTCGAAAACTAAAGAAGCTTAAGAATTGATAAGGTAGTTAAGAATGGTAAAGAAAGCTATAAGCGTTAACGAGAAGAAGAATGAGAAGATGAAGAATGAGACGAGAGAAGAATGAAGAAGAAAATGAGAAGAACAAGAAGCAAGAAGTAAAAAGATAAGAACAAGAAATGAGAAGGAGAATGAGAGTTAAAAGAATGGAATAAGAAAATGAGAAGCGAAGGTTAATGAGTACAGTTAAGTGGAGCGAGGACATGACCAAGAGTGTGGCACTTCGGCGACTTTGAGTACTATGACGCGGCAAGGACAAAGAGTTATGAGTTATGGCCAACAAGTGTTACGATCCCTTATTCAAAAAAGAAATTCAAACTTAGAAGGATGCTGGCCCATGTTGATCAATCTTTTCATCCAACTGAGGAACGAAGCAGCAACACGTAACTGAAACGAAGCAATCAA
>JAENHJ010000385.1:0-32401 GCA_025330945.1 Mucuna pruriens | reverse complement strand
GGAGGCATGAGGCATTCATGGACGACTTCACAATGTACGCTGACCCATTTGAAGCGCATGTAATAATCTATCGGCGCTGCCGGGCATGCATCGACACAAACCTCGTGCTCAATTTTGAAAAATGTCACTTCATGGTGATTGAAGGCAAGGTGTTGGGCCATCTGGTATCCAACAAAGGTATTGAAGTGGATAAGGCTAAGATAGATACTATAGCATCCTTCCAAACCCCTCTACGGCTGAGGATCGTTTCATTTCTAGGGACACGGGCTTTTACTAGGAGATTCATCAAAATGCAGTAAACTGCCCTGCCTCTCGTCCAAATGCTGCAAAAGGATGACGGGATCAAACTTTGACTCGCCATGCATGGAAGCATTTCAGGAGCTGAAAGAGAAGACTCACATCCGCCTCTATTTTGTAAGCACCATCATGACCTATCCAACTTCGGTCAAAGAGCTCGAATACAAATCTGCACGTGGTGGCCTATGCATCCAGAACTATGGATCCTACCAACAAAACTACACAACAACCGGTAGCGAGCCTGGCAATTGTATTTTCCTGACAAATTCCTTCATACCTCTCACCAAGGATTGTGTTCTCGATCACGGGACTTTGAGATACTCTGAAGAAGCCTAATGCCAAGCCAAGACTGATTCGTGACATAAAAAAGAAAGGGGTGGCCATGAATGTAAGGCATGAAATGCCCCAAGAACCCATCCAATTCTTGTGAAATCTTTTGACGTTTGGGGAATGTCGACGTCGGGGCCCTCCCAATCTCCAATGGCTACTCATACATTTTGCTGGGTCGTGGATTATGTATCAAGATGGGTGGCAAGCCATTGCCGTACAAATGATGCAAGAGTGGTTTTGGACTTTCGAAGTCCAATATTTTCTACAGGTTCGGTGTGCCAAAGCACTCATAAGTGACCAAGGCAGTCACTTCTGTAACAGAGCCATGGCTTCCTTCTTCAAAAATACGGGAGTAGCACACAAGTGGCACGCCTACCACCCCCAAACAAATGGCCAAGTAGAAGTGTTCAACAGGGAAATCAAGAAAACATTGCAAAGATGACCAATCCTAATAGGAAGGACTGGGCCTCCTCCGTAGGATGCTCTCTAGGCACATAGAACTGGATACCGACACCTTAGGGATGTCTCCCCTATGATTGTTTCTGGTGGGCTCACCTTCCCTAAATGGAGCTAGAACACAGAGCATACCGGGTCATAAGCAAAGGCAATCTGGCCCTATGAATCAAGGAGGAGAGCAGAGAAAATTTCAGCTGCAAGAGTTAGATGAACTCCGCTTGGAAGCATATGAAACTCTAGGATCTACAAGCAGAAAATCAAGTGATTCCAATGACCAAGCATCTTGAAAAAAGAATTCCAGAGTGCCGTAAAGTCCTCCCGCTTAACTCCACCTCCTCAAGCCATTCCGGAGTAAACTACGCTCTAGATGGGATGGGCCTTTTGTTATCACTAATGTGTTTCCCCACGGTGCAGTACAGCTAAAAGATGAACACAATAACAGCACCTTCCCAGGTCAATGGGCATCGATTCAAGCCATTCCACAAGGTCCAACTGCACATCACTCATGACATGGAGATAATATCATTGATGGTACCAAGATCACCAGATGACCCTGCCTCGCATTGAGGACAATGCAGATTTTTTGTGTGGAGGGGGGGATAAATATACAGTCATTTAGTAGGAGTAACTCTGCAACTTTGGCAAGAGATTTCCTAGCTTGAGGAATGAAACTTTTGCCCTAGTCGTTGATTGATTGTAGAACCGAAAAGGAAACCCTCAGATAGAAAAATACAACCTGTGTGGAGATTTTGAGCCCTTGTAAATATTGATGGCTTACATCTTGCCATTTTCTCTTCTTTCTAATGAGATTTTGCATTCATGTTAACTGCATATTATACATTTTGCCTTAACTCTCTGGATACAATTGTTCTCACATGCAGGAATGACATGATCTAAACCATGTTTCTTATAAGCCCTGAGCCAAATAAAGCCTGCGTGAACAAACGTATCTGTTGTTTACCCCTTTGAGCCTAAATGTAACCATTCTTCCTAACAGCTCATTACAAAGCCAAGACCAAAACCATGAATCAACCCTCCCCCTGGGAACAGAGGAGCATTGGAATTGTTTTGGGGGTTATGATCAAGTGGGGGAACTCCAAGAAGCAAAAGGTTGTTCAACCCCTTCTAAGGCTTGAAAAATGCAAGAAAAAAGAATAAAAGCAAGGAAAGAAGGAAAAGAGAAAAGAGAAGCAACAAACAAAAATCTGAGCTGAAACGGACAAAGAGAGAAATAGCTGCATAAAATTGTATAATAAGATAAAGAAAAGAAAATGAACTGGTAAAGCAGCAAGAAGGAGGAATTGACATCCTAGGTTATCCCTCAGACGATAAAGCTTACTCCCCATCAAGCCTCTCTTCCTCGTGGGTCCTGAAGCTAGTTTTCCCATATTTTTATCCTACCCGTGACCCGGCCTCGCTACAAACCGAAAAGAAGTCCTAGTGATCATAACTGTGTGTGTTTTTTGCAGGTGTAAGAAGAGAGATTTGCCAAAGTATGGCAATATCAGTTCCATGAATGTTGAGTGTAAATACAAGCCCAAACACGTGAGAAATGAGGGAGTTATTTGCCTAAAAGAGAGCTCTGTCGCTCTTGGTTACCTTCTCTTCTTTGCAGGTCATGAATTTTCCTAGAGCGCAGAAGGAGTAATTTTCGGATTGTTAGAGTATCTCGACTTCAGAGTGAATGAGTGCCGACTGCCTCGCTTGAACTAAAGGAAGCCAAGTGAAAATTTTTTCTATCTTTAAAATTTCCCTTGTTGATTTTCATTTTATTTTGCCCAGGAGTGCAAAAGGGTAAGTGTGGGGGTGTGATGAGTCACAATTTATACATCTTTTAGACACATAAGAAGGAGGTTTGCAAGACTATTCTGTCCTTAAGAACGGATTGTTAGCTAAGATTCATTCTATGGGCTTGAATACGAGAAAAATACAAATCTGTGTTAATTCAGATTTCTTAGCTAATAGAAGTGTCACTTTTTCTTCTCCCAGAAGTCAAGCCGAGCCGACCGTGGTCAACAAAGGAGTCTTAGCCGAGATGAAGTCATCCTGCCAGTCTGACTCCATCTCAGCCGGACCAGAGTCATCTCGGCAACCCATGCCTTGCAAGCCCAAAGCAGCCCAGTAGAGGCCTAATTGTATTGACCACATCGGGCTATCCAGCTCGGTGACCATCTCAAGATCAGCTCAACTGCCATGTCACTCCTAGAAATCTGCCATGTCACGTTAGAAGATCTGTATAGGGAAATAGGATCTTTACAGTGTAATTATGTTAGATTCATTAGATTAGCATGTCACAGCTCGTGTATATATAGGAGGAGCTGTGCACTTTTTACACGTCCGCCTTTTGAATTCACTCATAATACACTTCATTTACTCCATTTCTTCACTCTCATCTTTCCATTTTTCACGGTGGTGCACCAGTGCTGCATTGGCGTTTCTCTCGATTGAGGAAGTGTAGGTCTGAGACCGGAAGCCGGTTTGCCGTAGGAGACCTACGACTCTTGACGCACTCTGGTGGAGCTGATCCTCAACGTTCAGGCTAACGGAGGTGAACCACCACCATCAACCATGGCGATCGTCGTGGAAGATGTATTCATCTGAATTTAGAACCACTGTATTTGTATTCTATTTTTATTAATCAATTTCATTCTGCAACTCTTATCTCCATTCTCTTCCCCTACTTTAATTCATGATTTAATCTGCGATTGCAATTAAATTATGAACAATGTTGCTTTAGCCGATTGAACTGGTTTGACTAATATAGTAGGTAATCATTTGGCGATTGTTAATCGATGACCTAAAAATCAGCTCTAAACTTAATCCCCGCCAACTGATGAGGTAGCGATTGCATAAATCCTCTCGGTATGGCAATGGATCAACCTTTTGGCGATTGCCATAAGAACCCCTGGAGGCCGATATGGACCGAGAGCTGAAGTGTGAACCTGACTGAACTTGGATTAATGGGATTGAATATGAACACAATTATATAATAATAATAATAATAGATAACTAGTAACAGTGGTATATGTTTATCGCATTCATAGTCTTAGTCTATTTCTTGCATTACTTGCATTCCCAACGCCATGTTTATTGCTTTTTAGTCTGAGATAGAGATAGTCCACCTATGTAGCATCTATCTGCACTCAACCGAGACCAAGTCAGATTGTCTCTACCGAGACCATCTCAGCTTTGTCTCTGCCGAGTCGGTAAGTCAGTCAAAACTTTACTGCTTAGATTTGATAGCATTTTACTTCACACTAAATCACACCGGAAAGCACACCTGTCCTTGAGAAGAATGACCTAGGGTTAACTATACTATAGTTAGCTTTAGTTATTTGATAAGTGTTCAAAACGACTAGAAAACAAACATCATCAATACCTCCATGCAATCCTGCAGCAAGTCCGAGAAGATACTCATCATGCATCATTAGAATGTACTTTTAGCATTGCATAAATGGCTTGTGTACTGATGAGTCACAATTTATACATCTTTTTAGACACCTAAGAAGGATGTTTGCATGACTATTTTGTGCTTAAGAATGGATTGTTAGCTAAGATTCATTTTATGGGCTTAAATATAGAGAAAATACAAATCTGTGTTAATTCATATTTCTTAGCTAATAAAAGTATCACTCCTTCTTCTGGCTGGGTCAACAAAGGAGTCTTAGCTTAAATGAAGTCATCCCTGGCCAGTCTGACTTATCTCGGCCGATCCAGAGTCGTCCCGCCAGTCCATGCCTTTGCAGCCCAAGAAAGAGTGGCCCAATTTTATTGACCACATCAGTTATCCAACTCGGAGGCCATCTCAAATCAGCTCACCGCCATGTAACTCCTAGGAAATCTGCCATGTCACGTTAGAAGATCTGCATAGGGTAGAATAGGATCTTCACAATGTAATTCAGTTAGATTCGTTAGGATTAGCATATCACAGCTCGTGTATATATAGGCAGAGCTGTGCACTCTTTACATGTTTTGAATTCACTTTAATTCCATACTCAAGATACCCATTTTCTCGCTCTCACTCTCCCCATTTTCACGGTGGTGTACGATGCTCATTGGCGTTTCTCTCGATTGAGGAAGTGCAGGTCTGAGTCCGGGAAGCCGGGTCTGCCAGAGGGGACGACCAGGACTATTGATGCACGCTGGTGGAGCTAATCCTCAGCGTTCAGGCTAATGGAGGTGAACCACCACCATCGCCATGGCGATCGGTCGTGGAAGATGGATTCATCTAAATTGAAAACCACTGTATTTGTATTCTGTTTCTGTTAATCAATTTCATTCTGCAATTCTTATCGCCACTCTCTTCCTCTACTTTAATTCATGATTTAATCCGTGATTGCAATTAAACTGTGAACAATGTTAAGCTAAGTCGATTGGAACTGGTTTAACTAATTTAGTAGGTAACCATTTGGCGATTGTTAACTGAGAACCTAAAGTCAGCTCAGAACTTAATCCCTGCCAACTGATGAGGTAGCGATTGCATAAATCCTCGATATGGCAATGGATCTAACCCTCTGGCGATTGCCGTAAGACTTCCCAAGGCTGATATGGACTAAGAACTAGAGTGTGGAACCTGGACTGAACTTGGATTAATGGGACTGAATATGAACACAGTTATATAATAATAATAATAATAATAATAGACAACTAGTAACAGTAGTATATGTTTACTGCATTCATAGTCTTAGTTTACTTTCTGCTTTACTTGCATTCCAAAAACCCCTCTGTTTACTAATTTTTAGTCCGAGACAGATAGTCCATCTCTGTATGCACTGTTCGCACTCTCAGCCGGACCAGGCCAGATCATCTCTACCGAGATCATCTCGGCCTAACCTCTGTCGAAATGACTGCCTAGTGCCAAGGAGAGTCAACACTTTACATCTCAAATTCTACGTCACTTCGCTTAACACCAAATCACAACTGAACGCACTGTGTCCTTGAGAAGAATGACCTAGGGTTGGCTATGCTATAGTTAGCTTTAGTTATTTGATAAGCGTTCGAAACGACTGAAAAAGAATATCATTACCAAATTGGCATCGTTGCCGGGGACACAAGTTCTTTTGTGTCTTTGTATGCCAAGGTAAGTGAGGTCGAATCCTGAGTCTGTGAAGTGTGTTTGTCAAGTCAGTCTTGAGTCTTTTAAATTTGTCTATGTCTGTCTGTTTACTTTTGGATTCTGAATAAAAAGCATGTTGAGTATTATTTGTTTTTCTGCATTCATTGCATCTTTCTTTCTGCATTGCATTCCTGATTTAATCGCACCTTTGGGTTACCATTCTGTAATTTCAATTCTGCATTTAATATCATAAGCATTGTTTTCAATTCTGATTTTTCTACATGATATGTACAATGCATGACTAGGAGTAGTACTGACCCATTGTATGCTTTTGACCCAGAGATAGAATTAACCTTATGTAGATTACGCAAAATTAGGAACGCTGTAGTAAATACTAGTATTAATATAGATTCTGTAGCTAACTCTAACCAGTTTTACACTAACAGTTTTGTTTCTAGTTCTGACCTTTTTGCAGGATCAGGACGAATGGAGAATAACGATAGGACACTGAAGGAATTAGCTACTCCAGACGTGGTGTATCAACCTTGGTGCATCCAAATACCCACAGTTGTAGCCAGCTCAAACTTATGAGTTGAAATCTGGTCTTATACACCTATTACCGAAATTTCATGGTCTTGCAGGAGAAGACCCCCCCACAAATACCTGAAAGAATTCCATGTGGTCTGTTCTATAATGAGGCCGCAGGGGATATCGGAGGACTACATCAAAATGAAGGCATTTCCGTTCTCCCTGGATGGAGCAGCAAAAGATTGGCTGTACCTCCAGCCAGCACTTTTCAACACTTAGGGAGACATGAAGCGCGCATTCTTGGAGAAGTTCTTTCCGGCATCCAGAACTGCGACCATCCAGAAAGAAATATGTGGAATCAGGCAGCATGTAGGTGAAACACTACATGAGTACTGGAGAGGTTCAACAAACTTTGTGCCACCTGTCCACATCACCAGATCAGGGAACAGTTGCTGATTCAATATTTTTATGAAGGATTATCACTGATGGACATAAGTATGATAGATGCAGTCAGTGGCGGAGCCCTGATAGACAAAACGTCGGCAACAGCAAGGCATCTGATCTCTAATATGGCAAGCAATACACAATAGTTTGGGATCAGAGGGCCAAATCAACCATGGATGGTGAATGAAATTAGTGCAGCTTCCAATCAGAGGTTAGAGAATCAACTAACTGAATTGACATCATTGGTGAGACAGCTTGCTGTTGGGTAACACCAATCAGCCATGGCAGCGAAAGTATGTGGCATATGTACTTCCGTGGAGCACTCCACTGATATGTGCCCCACTCTCCAAGAAACCGAGCCGGACCAACCAGAGAATGTTGGAGCCATAGGTGGATTTCAGTACGGGAAGCAACCGTATCAGAATCGGCCAATTGATAGCCAACAGCATGGAAGATAGCCATTTCGGCCAAGACCGAATCAGGTACCATATGCAGCTCAGCAATTCGAATCCACACTGAATACCTATCAGAGGCAAGATGGTTATCAACAGCCGACTCCGCACTACCAAGCACCACCTTTCCAACAACAGCACCAACAACAACAGCAGAGAGTGCCTACACAAGGCCACTCTCCATCTCTGGAAGACCTGATGAAGTAGCTTGCAACCAACAACTTGGAGTTCCAACAATGTGTGAGCTCCAGCAATTTACAGCTCCAACAGAACATGACCGCCACCATCCAGGACCTCAAAACGCAGATTGGTCAGTTAGCCACTATTGTAAGTCAATTATAGTAGGCAGGATCCAACAACCTCCCATCTCAAACCATTCCAAATCCGAGGGGGAATGCCAGTGTATTCACTCTTCAAAGTGGGAAAGAATTATCTCAACCTACACTGCGGCAGATGTTGAGACCAGTTGAAGCCGACTCTGAGTCAAATGCCGACTTGCAGTCTCGGCCAGAGACAACTATTCCATCTCCATTTCCATCTCGGACCACTTCGGCAAGGAAGCCAGAATCGGACGAAGAACTGTTGAAGATGTTCCGCAAGGTGGAAATTAATATTCAACTCCTTGACGCTATTAAACAGATCCCTAAGTACGCAAAATTCCTCAAGGAATTGTGTGTACACAAAAGGAGAAAAATAAAGGGGAGCAAGGAAACTAGAGGTGTGGTGTCGGCTCTGACATAGAATGAAGCAGTCACTACAGGTGCTTCAAATTTGCCAAAGAAATGCAGAGACCCTGGAGTCTTTTCGGTCCCATGCACCATCGACGAATGCACTTTTGCCAATGCCATGTTGGACCTGGGAGCCTCAATTAATGTCATGCCCACATCAATCTACAGGTCCCTGAATTTTGGTGACTTGGAACCCACAGGGATGACCATTCAGCTGGCAAACAGGAGTATTGTCCAACCCCTGGGAGTTCTCGAGGATGTTCTCGTCGAAGTCAACGAACTAATATTTCCAGTTGATTTTTACGTGCTAGACATGGAGGACGAAACATCCGGAAAGGAATCCACCTTAATTTTAGGAAGACCTTTCTTGATGACAGCCAAAACAAAGATTGATGTGCATGTAGGGACGCTCTTCATGGAATTCGGCGATGCCTTGGTGCAATTCAATATTTTCGAAGCTGTGAAGCACCCAACCGAAGACCACTCTCTCTTTGGCATTGATATACTTGATGAACTAGTTGAAGAATATCTTCAACTAAATGGCAGCAGTGAAAACATTGAAGAGTCTGCTAAGAATGCTGATGAAAGCAACTGCCCAAGAGTCACAAATGAAGAGGCCGACTATGAGGAAGTACAAGACCTCTGCAACTCTGAGGGCAATCATAATGATATTGCTGACTCAGCCTTTGAAGTGGAACTATCCGAATTGTTAGACCGAGTCTGTAACCAAGAACACTCAGAGTGTACACGTAGTGCAGATATCAAGGTCGCCGAAGCGAAAAAGTCTTCAATTGCACATCCCGGACGGATTATCTCGGCAGGCCGGATTATCTCTACCGAGATCATCTCGGCCTAACCTCTACCGAGAGCAACTTGGCCAGTGCTGAGGAGAGTCAACACTTTACATCTCAAATTCTACGTCACTTCGCTTAACATCAAATCACAACTGAACGCACTGTGTCCTTGAGAGGAATGACCTAGGGTTGGCTATGCTATAGTTAGCTTTAGTTATTTGATAAGCGTTTGAAATGACTGAAAAAGAATATCATTATGATGTACGCAAAGGTACCAAATGGGCAAGTGAAGGCCGTTTTGTGTTGGTCTTCAGGTGCGATATGTATTTGCATATAGCCTGAGAATCCATCCAAAAAACAGTAATGGGATTTCCCTGCTAGTTTCTCAAGCATTTGGTCGATGAAAGGCAGAGGGAAGTGATCCTTGCGAGTTGTTAGGTTTAATCTTCTGTAGTTGATGCAGACTCGCCAGCTATTCTGAATCCTTGTAGGCACCAACTCATCTTGTTGGTTTTTCATGATGGTCATCCTGGACTTCTTTGGCACCACTTGCATAGGTCTCACCCATTGGCTGTCCGAAATGGGGTAGATGATCTCTACAGCAAGGAGTTTGGTGACCTCCTTTTTAACCACATCTAGGAGTGTTGGATTCAGCCTTCTTTGCTGCTGCCTGATGGGCTTGATTTCCTCCTCCATCAAGATTCTGTGCATGCAAATGGAAGGGGTTTAAGCCAGGAAGGTCTGCTAGCTTCCACCCTATTGCCTTCTTATATTGCCCGAGGACTTCTAGCAACTTGTCTTCCTACTCCTGGAGGAGGTTGTTGGCAATGATAACTGGGAGTTGCTGTTCTCTGTCCAGGTAGGCATACTTCAGGTGACTCGACAATGTTTTCAGTTCCAAGGATGGTGGAAGTAATGGATATTTTTCAGTTACTAAGCTTGGATCCGTCTGGCCGACTTGATCTTGTCTCGGCATTAGGTGTGCTGACATGATTTCGGCCTTTGGTTGCTTCGGCCAGCTCGACTTAGTGACTTCATTCCTTGTCAAATTGGAGCCAGCATTGGCCTCTTGCGCCTCTTCGAAGTCGGATCCGGATGGAACATTGAATTCTACTTTAGCTTGAGTCTGGTTTTCTTGGCTGAGATAGTCTCGGCAAGCATGTTGGCCATGCCATTTGACTCTTCGACCGAGTTGACTTTTATTACTTCCTTGACTCGGTCTTCTTTGGCCAACTTGATCTCGGTTGTGAAAATGGTTGCCAGTTGTGCAAGTAAGGGCTTCTTGGTCTCGGCAACTTCTGCTTCTGGATCGTTTGTACACTTTGAGTGTTCTTGGTTGTAGACTTGGTCTAGTGATTCAGACAATTCCTTTCCAGAGCTCAAGTTGGCAATATCACTATGGTTGTTCTCAGAGTTGGGAAGGTCTTGTGCTTCTTCATGGTCGGCCTCTTCTTCTACAACCCCTAGACAGCTGATTTCATCAGTGCCTCCAGCAAACTCCTCACTGTCCTCACTGTTGCTATTTAGTTGAAGGTATTCTTCAACTATCTCATCAAGTAAATCAATGCCAAAGAGAGAGTGGTCTTCGGTTGGGTGCCTCACAGCTTCGAAAATATTAAATTGCACCAAGGTATCACCGAATTCCATCGAGAGCATCCCTGCATGCACATCAATCTTTGTTCTGGCTATCATCAAGAAAGGTCTTCCCAGAATTAAGGTGGATTCCTTCCCAGTTGTCTCGTCCTCCATGTCGAGCACATAAAAATCAGCTGGAAATATTAGTTCATTGACTTGGACGAGAACAGCCTCGAGAACTCCCAAGGGTTGGACAATACTCCTATTTGCAAGTTGAATGGTCATCCCTGTGGTTTTTAACTCACCAAAATTTAGGGACCTATATTAATCGAGGCTCCCAGGTCCAACATGGCATTGGCAAAGGTGTAATTGCCGATGGTGCATGGGACAGAAAAGATTCCAGGGTCTCTGCATTTCTTTGGCAAAGTTGGAGCACCTGCAGTGATTTCTTCATTTCTTGTAAGGGCCGACACCACACCTCCAATTTCCTTGCTCCCCTTCATTTTTCTCCTTTTGTGTACACACAATTCCTTGAGGAATTTTGCGTACTTAGGGACCTGTTTAATAGCATCGAGGAATGGAATATTGATTTCCACCTTTCGAACATCTTCAACAATTCTTCATCTGACTCTGGCTTCCTTGTTGAGATGGTCCGAGATGGAAATGGCAATGGAGCAGCTATATCTAGCCAGGACTGCAAGTTGGCAATTGGCTTAGAGTCGGCTTCAGCTGATCTCGGTAACTGCTGCAATGTAGGTTGAGGTAATTCTTTTCCACTTCGAACAATGACTACACTGGCATTTCCTCTCGGGTTTGGAATGGTTTGAGAAGGGAGATTGCTGGATCCTGTCGACTGTAATTGACTCACAGTATTACCAAGCTGTCCAATCTGCATTTTGAGGTCTTGAATGGTGGCAGTCATGTTCTGCTGGAACTGCATATTACTGGAGCTCACAGATTGTTGGAACTCCAAGTTGCTGGTTGCGAGCTGCTTCATTAGGTCTTCCAGAGATGAAGAGTTGCCTTGGGTAGGCACTCTCTACTATTGCTGTTGCTGTTGCTGTTGGAAAGGTGGTGCTTGATATTGCGGAGTCGGCTGTTGATAACCCGCTTGCCTATGATAGGTATTTGGTGTGGATCTGAATTGTTGAGCTGCGTATGGCCCCTGATTCGGTTCTAGCCGAAATGGCTGCCTCGCATGTTGCTGGCTATCAAATGGCCAATTCTGATACGGCTACTTCCCGTACTGAAATCCACCTATGGCTCCAACGTTCTCTGTTTGGTTCGACTCGGTTTCTTGAAGAGTGGGGCACATATCAGTGGGGTGCTCCACAGAAGTACATATGCCACATACCTTTGCTGCTATGGCTGGTTGGTGTTGTCCAACTGCAAGTTGTCTCACCAATGATGTCAATTCGGTCAGCTGATTCTCCAGTCTCTGATTGGAAGCTGCACCGATTTCATTTACCATCCTAGTTTGACTTGGCCCTCTGATCCCAAACTGCTCTGTGTTGCTTGCCATATTGGAGATCAGATGCCTTGCTGCTGGCGTTTTATCCATCAGGGCTCCTCCACTGGCTATGTCTATCATGCTTCTGTCCATCATTAATAGTCCCTCATAGAAATACTAGATCAGCAACTATTCACTGATCTGATAGTGTGGACAGGTGGCACAGAGTTTGTTGAACCTTTCCCAATACTCGTGCATAGTCTCTCCTGTATGCTGCCTTATCCCACATATCTCCTTCCTGATGGACACAGTTCTGGATGCTGGAAAGAACTTCTCCAAGAATGTGCGCTTCATTTCTCCCCAAGTGTTGAAAAGTACTGGCTGGAGATACAGCCAATCCTTCGCTGCTCCATCCAAGGAGAATTGGAACGCCTTCATTTTGATGTAGTCTTCCTATATCCCCTGCGATCTCATTGTGGAGCAAACCACATGGAATTCCTTCAGATGCTTGTAGGGGTATTCTCCTGTAAGACCATGAAACTTGGGCAACAAGTG
The DNA here is from genome assembly GCA_025330945.1 of Mucuna pruriens. Classification (NCBI taxonomy): domain Eukaryota; kingdom Viridiplantae; phylum Streptophyta; class Magnoliopsida; order Fabales; family Fabaceae; genus Mucuna; species Mucuna pruriens. The sequence continues at coordinate 19,736 of JAENHJ010000385.1, read as the reverse complement.
TATAAGTCCAAACTTCAATTCATATGTTTGTGCCGGCTCCAACTGTGGGTATTGGATACACCAAGGTTGATACACCACGTCTAGAGTGGCCAATTCTTTCAATGTTCTATCATTATTCTCCATCTGTCCTGGCTCTGCAAAAATGTTAGAACTAGGAACAAGTGCGTTAGTGGAAGACAGGTTAGAATTAATGGCAGAATCTGAACTACTACTAGTATCCACTACAGTATTTCTAATTTTTCGTAATCTACGTAAAGTTAATTCTATCTCTAGGTCAAAAGCATAAAATGAGTCAGTACTACTCCTAGTCATGCATTGCACAAATCATGTAGAGAAACCAGATTTGAAACAGCACTTACAAATAGTAAACTACAACTATCAGTCAACGAACTACAAATGTAAAAAGTAAGCTCTAAAATGCAGTGATAAGTGCAAAAAGGCTAACGCTATGTACTACAGAAACAAATGTTTTGTATGGGTTTTTTGTTTGTTTTTTTTTTCTTTTGGCTATGCATTCACGCAGAAAAATTAACAATACTCAACATACTTTTTTGTAGGATCCAAAATCTAAAAGACGGACACAAACAAATTCAAAAGACTCAATTAGACTTGACAGACACTCTACAGACTCGGGATTCGTCTTCACTTAACTTGGCACACGAAAAGACAAAAGGACTTATGTCCCCAGCAACGAGGCCAATTTTATAAAGCTCATTTTTAGTCGTTTAACAAGCATCAAATAATTAAAGCTAGCTATAGTATAGTCAACCCTAGATCATTCTTCTCAAGGACACAGTGTGCTCAATTGTGATTCGGTGTGAAGTGAAATGATGTAGAATCTGAGATGTAGAGTGTTGACTAGTCTCGGTAATGGCCGAGTCGTTCTCGGCAGAGACTGAGCCGAGATGATCTCGGTAGAGATCGATCCGACTTGGTTTCGACTGAGTACAGACAGACGCTACAGAGGTGGACTATCTTTGTCTCAGACTGAAAAACAGTAAACAGGGGGAATTTGAATTGCAAGTAATGCAGAAGATAAACTAAACTATGAATGCAATGAACATATACTAATGCTACTTGTTTACTATTAGTATTATTATGATATAACTGTGTTCATGTTCAGTTCCGTTAGTCCAAGTCCAGTCCAATTTCCACACTCTAGTTCTTAGTCCATATCAACCTTGGGAATTCTTATGGCAATCGCCAAAGGTTCGTCCATTGCCATACCGAGGAATTATGCAATCGCTACCTCATCAGTTGGCAGGGATTAAGTTTAGAGCTGATTTTAGGTTCTCGATTAACAATTGTTAAATGATTACCTACTGGATTAGTTAAACCAGTTCCAATCGGCTTAGCTTAACATCGTTCACAATTCAATTGCAATCGCGGATTAAATCGTGAATTAAAGGAGAGGAAGGGAATGGAGATGAGAAATGTAGAATGAAATGGATTAATAGAAAATAGAGTACAAACACAGTGGTTTGAATTCAGGTGGCTCCATCTTCCATATCGATCACCATGGTTGATGGCGATGGTTCACCTCCAATAGCTTGAGCGTCGAGGATCAGATTCACAAGAGTGTGTTGGCAATCCCAATCAGTCCCCTCTGGCAAACTTCGGCTTCCCAGTCTCAAACTTGCATTTCCTCGATCGAGAGAAACACCAATGCAGCAACGTGCACCACCGTGAATGGAGAGAAACAAGAGTGAAGCGGTGAAGTTAATGAGAGCACGTTTATAATGAATTGAAAGACCCCTAAAAAGTGCACAGCTCCTCCTATATATACACGAGCTGTGACCTACTATGCCTAATGATTCCTAACAGAATTACAACAAGAATTGCCTATTCTACCCCTGCGTATCTTGCGTTGTCAGCTACTACAGGAGTGACGTGATAGTTGAGCTGGAGCTGAGGTGGCCCTGAGCTGGATAGCTGATGTGGATAACATCTTGGAGCTGCTCCTTATTGGTTTGCACCTCCTTGGGCTGATGGCCCATCAAGCCTGGCCTGATCTGGTTTGGCCAAGATGGAGTCGGTGTTGGCCGAGACGACTTCATCTCGGCTAAGTCTCCTTATGATGATCCTTAGAACATCTTGGCTGAGTCTCCTTATGATGATCCTTAGAACATCTCGACTGATCCTGCAAGATTAGAAGAGTCAGCTTAGAATCTCGAATTATCACATATTTGTGTTTTCTTTCTTCTTAGGTCTGTCCGTAATATGAATCTTAGCTAACATTCAATTCTTAAGCACAAGATAGTCTTGAAGCATCCTCCTTAGGACCATAAAAGGTGCATAATCCATGACCCATCACGGCCCAACATAAATTTCGAGCCCAAAGAAGGTACGCGCCCAAGAAGGCCACGAAGAGACCCGGTAGGAAAGACTGCCGACTCGACCAGACTGAAAGGAAGAACATAGCATACATAATGGTAGTCAGTAGGACAGAATCGACAAGGACGTATACAAACCGACACATGACTCGAACTAGGCCCAAGGAGACAAACAACCACACCAGCGCAGGGTAAGCGTGGTCTAAATGACCAGGTACCTACACAAGGCCCCACCTCAACAACAATGAAAGTGCCCATCATTACAAAATCAAAAAGGATCTGCCACCTCAGTACAGAGGTAACAATCTCACCAAAATCAGAGCAATTCGAGTTACACAAAAAAGGAAAAGAAGGGCTATCAATAGAACCACGCCAGCAAACCAAGGGCCCCACCACCATCAACAGAATAAGATCCTCGCCAATTGCAGCAATGGAAAGAGCCATGTTAGCCACTACCCGTAGAGCGCACCAGAAATTCAAGAGAATGTGCCACGACCAAGCACAAGGTCCCAAGAAGATCTCCCTAGGGATCACCAATGCTAACAAACTAGATCAGAAGGCAGGGATACTTCCACCTGGCAGGATCATACGCTCTCCCAAAAGGCTATAAAAGGCCAAAAATGCGAATAGCTTGGGGCCGAGAAATGAAGAAAAAAAGAAGAATGGGATTGCTGAAGGAGTGTTGCACGAGTTGTGACTCGTGACCTTGAGGTAATCCACTATCAGCACACGCCTTCATCAGTCCTCTAGATACTAGGTAAACTTCTTCTCTTGGCCAAACTTCACTCTAAGCCACAAGTCTTCCACCTCTGTAGAGAGTTGAGTTAGCCTTATCCCCTCTTTGATCCTATCCCAGCCTCGCACTAGTCTCAAATCACCTACCTCTATAGAAAACTGAGTTAGCCTTGACCCGTTCCCAATCCTACCCTAACCTTGCTCCCACTACAAATAACCCTTTTCCCCCACTCCCGACAGTGAGCGTGCAGCTTGCCTCTAATCAAAGTCAAGCCGGCCTCGGCTTCAATCCCAATGCATGCCCTACATTCCCGTAATCCCCTGATTCCTGTACTCTAGATTACTATCACATGACACCCTTTATGTCAAGTTGAGTCTAACATACTTTAGATGGCGAGCACGTAGTCTGCCACTGATGGAAGCTGAGTCAATACTGCCCAGCACCACGTTTTCAAGGTAACTCGACCCCTTATCTCAGCCCATCGTTGCACGTCCGACCCTATACCCAAATCGAGCTAGAACACTCCAGATGGAAACTTGCGATAAGCCCCCTCCCCTTCCACTTGAGAACCAAGTCAATCAACCTCTCTGGCTCCCTAGTCGATGTGTCTCGCCTAACCCGAATTGTTAGGCATTTTCCCCAGACAGCCCGACAAGGGCACTCCACCCGACATTAAGACGGGACACCCATCAGATAGTCTTGGTTTTGACCCTATACCATAGGAGCTGAACTCCAAACGGAAAGTCTAGCCCCTATGCCCCTAACCACGATGGATGCATAGCGAAAAGTCCATTCATTCTCGCTTCCACATCTAGTTGTCGACCGTGTACTATGAGGGGGATGCCTAGTGGACAGTCTAACTCTACCATGACTTACCAGAACTACGTCAACTTTGACTTCTCCCTTCCAGGAGATATGTAGGAGCAAGAGGCCCACTCTTGTCAACTTGAGCTCCCTTTCTGCCCTATATCATTGTGACACCAGTCGAAATAATAAAGGTTATGCAGCATGTCATCCAGAGGGTAACTACTAGATGGTAGGCGAATGGGGTGACACATCATTCCCATGCGTAATTGACTCCTATCCTAATCAAAAGACGAAGCACCAAAAACCAGAAACGTTTCAAGAGCGTCCTTTCACAGATTTCCACGATCATGATTTAGGTCGCGTCATGCATCAAATACTCTTTTGAAAGAAATGATATATCCTTTTCATATGCAAACCCTAAGCATTATCTACACATGTTGGAGTTTGATAAACTTGATGTGTGATAGAGGACTTTTGAGGCACTTAATAGTGAGTTATGTTGGACATATTTGTCACTTTTTATGGTTAATATTAAAACATTTGTTAAGTCTTAGGTCATTGAACCTAATTGAGTTTAGTTGCTAATCTTCGCTTATTTTTGGATTTAATTCTCATTATGATGTTGGTGTCTTGTCCAAGCCATATCTAGAGCTACAAACCTCCAAATTGGAAATCTTGGTTGCTATGGAAAGCTAAGACAAATATCTATAACTTTTCTCTTTTTTCTGAACCCAATTCGATCTCTATAATTGCCAAAATTCCATACGAAGTTGCGGCCTCTCCACCCACTCTATTAAGTCTTCCTTTGTATATTTTGGCCCAATTTTTGAATATTTGTTGGTGGACCTTTAGGTTGTGAAATCCTCTAGTCTAGAGCATCTTAATTAGCATTCAAATCTTGTATTTAGTTTTGGTTAGCTAGAATTTAGTTAGTTAGTTTGAGACTTTTCACACTTGTTTTTTAAAGGTTTCTTGGATCACAAGTTTCCTCTCAATTCTCATTTCTCTATTCTCTTTATTCTTTCTTCTCTTTTTGAATTCTCTTTGTACTTGTGTTGTGTTTTTTCGAAAGACTGCCATGAAAGGATAAGATCTTTTATCAATTCAAGGTTCCATGATTGTGGTCCAATTTGAGTTCTTGAATCTTTCTTATGCAAATTCTTCTATACCTCTCTTTTCTTTCTAATTCTTGACCCATTTTCATGATTATGATTTTTCTTGATGTTTTGGATTGTGCTAGGGTAGGTACCACTTTAGGATGCCTTGGCACTTGTTCTTGTAAATCTTATTGGTTGTATTGATGGCATATTGTTTAATGTTTATTCTAAGTCTTTGCTTATTATTATTCACTCTTATGGGCAGTATGGTGTGTTGATGCATGTGTATGGATGCTATAAGTTAATTCTTCATGATATTGTTGGTTTGATTGAACTATCTATTAATTGTGTACTTGAATGTTGTAATTGTGATAGTATTAGGTTGTTGAGTGTTCAAATATACGCATTCCCACGCTTTGGACGTAAGATGGTAGTTTGCAACTGAAGTGTAGGTGAACTAGAAAATAAAAGATAGTTTGAAATTGGAGGGACGTGATCTAATGAACATATATCGAATTTTTTCATATTTTTGGAAATCTCATTTGCATGTGCATAAGCATGATAAAACCTTTTGTAGCCAAGAGCAAAAGTTTCATCATGTGGTTGCTTGCATTCTAAATGGCTAAAGTGTTGTCCATAGCAAAAATGGAGCATTGTTTGATTGAAATAATTGGGAGTTCTATATATAATTCATCAAGTAAAGGCACTAACATGGAAAAATCATGGTGGGTTTTTAATTCTATGAACACGTGTAGCGATAATGAAGACAGTAAGCCTTATGTCCTCGAATATGATGAATGGGTTTGCCTCGAAACCCAAGACATAAGACCTCATTGGACAATGATTATGGATAACTAAAACAATTGGAGTCCATTGCATGAATATTTGTATGATCGTCTATTGAAGCATACTATGCATTATATGTACCTTAGTTACCTTGTTTATAGGTACATTCGTAGGGCCATTGATGGAACCTCTAGTTATATCTTTGATCTAGGAGGAACATGGAGCTAGTCTCCTTATGGGTAAGTTTCCATTCCATTATTTATAATATATGGCTTATCCTTGTCTTTTACTTTTGTAGGAACTCTAGTTCTAAATTTGAAGAAAAATTCTTTTCATGAAGAGGAGTACCATACGAATTTGGGAAGGCATTGATGAGTCACAATTTATACATCTTTTAGACACCTAAGAAGGATGTTTGCAAGACTATTTTGTGCTGAAGAATGAATTGTTAACTAAGATTCATTTTATGGGCTTGAATATAGAGAAAATACAAATCTGTGTTAATTCAGATTTCTTAGCTAATAAAAGGAGTCAAGCCGAGTTGACCAGGGTCAACAAAAGGAGTCTCAGTCGAGATGAAGTCATCCTGGCCAGTCCGACTCCATCTCGGCCGGACCAGAGTCGTCTTGGCAACCCATGCCTTGTAGCCCAGCAACCCAGTAGAGAGGCCCAATTGTATTGACCACATCAGCTATCCAGCTCGGAGGCCATCTCAGCATCAACTCAGCTGCCGTGTCACTCCTAGGAAATCTGCCATGTCACGTTAGAAGATCTGCATAGGGGTAGAATAGGATCTTCATAGTGTAATTCTGTTAGGATTCGTTAGGATTAGCATATCACAGCTCGTGTATATATAGGAGGAGCTGTGCACTTTTACACGTTCTGTCTTTGAATTCACTTTAATTCCATACTCACTATACCCATTTTTCTCGCTCTCGCTCTCTCCGTTTTCACGGTGGTGCACGGTGCTCATTGGTGTTTCTCTCGATTGAGGAAGTGCAGGTTTGAGACTGGGAAGCCGTAGTCTGCCAGAGGGGACCGATCAGACTAATGACGCACTCTGGTGGAGCTGATCCTCAGCGTTCAGATTAACGGGGGTGAACCACCACCATCAACCATGACGATCGTCGTGGAAGATCGATTCACCTGAATTCAGAACCACTGTATTTGTATTCTATTTCTGTTAATCAATTTCATTCTGCAACTCTTATCTCCACTCTCTTCCTCTACTTTAATTCATGATTTAATCCGCGATTGCAATTAAATTGTGAACAATGTTAAGCTAAGCCGATTGGAACTGGTTTGACTATTGTAGTAGGTAATCATTTGACGATTGTTAACTGAGAACCTAAAATCAGCTCTGAACTTAATCCCTGCCAACTGATGAGGTAGCGATTGCATAAATCCTCGGTATGGCAATGGACGAACCTTTGGCGATTGCCATAAGAACCATGGAGGCTGATATGGACTGAGAACTGAAGTGTGGAACCTAGACTGAACTTGGATTAATGGGATTGAATATGAACACAGTTATATAATAATAATAATAATAATAGATAACTAGTAACAGTAGTATATGTTTACTGCATTCTTAGTCTTAGTTTACTTTCTGCTTTACTTGCACTCTAACCCCCCTATTTACTGCTTTCTACGTCTGAGACAGAGATAGTCCACCTCTGTAGCGTCTGTCTGCACTCAGCCGAGACCAAGCTGGATCGTCTCTGCCGAGATCATCTCGTCTCTGTTTCTGCCAAAAGCAACTCGGCCAGCACCGAGAAGAGTCAGTTAAAACTTTACTGCTTAGATTCGATAGCATTTCACTTCACACTAAATCATAACTGAGCACACTGTGTCCTTGAGAAGAATGACCTAGGGTTGGCTATGCTATAGTTAACTTTAGTTATTTGATAAGCAATCAAAACGACTAGAAAAACACGCATCACCAAATTGGCGTCGTTGACGAGGACACAACTTCTTTTGTATCTTTGTGTGCCAAGATGAGTGAGGTCGAATCCCGAGTCTGTAAAGTGTGTCTGTCAAGTCAGTCTTGAGTCTTTTGAACTTGTCTATGTCTGTCTGTTTCGTTTATGGATCCTAAATAAAGAGCATGTTGACTATTATCTGTTTCTCTGCGTGAATTCACCGCTAAAAAAAGAGAGGGAAAGAAATCAAACATTCATTTCTGTAGCTACGTAGAATTGGCGTTCTGTTTTGTATTCACTATTGCATCCTTCTTTCTGCATTGCATTCTTGAATCCAGCTAGTTTTTCTGTTTTGCATTCTTGCTAGTTTAATTGCATTCTTTCTGTATGCCATTCTGTAGTTCCATTAGTTAGTTAACTGATAGCTGTAGTTTCCAATTCTGTACTTACTATTTCAAGTACCATTTCTAATTCTGATTTTTCTGCATAACATATACAATGCATGACTAGGAGTAGTACTGACCCATTGTATGCTTTTGACCCAGAGATAGAATTAACCTTACGTAGATTACGAAAAATTAGGAACGCTGCAGTAAATACTAGTATTAATATAGATTCTATAGCTCACTCTAACCAGCTCTACACTGACAGTTTTGTTTCTAGTTCTGACGTTTTGTAGGATCAGGACGAATGGAGAATAACGATAGGACGCTGAAGGAATTAGCTACTCCAGATGTGGTGTATCAACCTTGGTGCATCCAATACCCACAACTAGAGCCAGCTCAAACATATGAATTAAAGTCTGGTCTAATACACCTATTGCCTAAGTTTCATGGTTTTGCAGGAGAAGACCGATGAGTCACAATTTATACATCTTTTAGACACCTAAGAAGGAGGTTTGCAAGACTATTCTGTGCTTAAGAATGGATTGTTAGCCAAGATTCATTCTATGGGTTTGAATATAGAGAAAACACAAATCTGTGTTAAATCAGATTTCTTAGCTAATAAAAGTGTCACTCCCTCTTCTGCAGGTCAAGCCGAGTTGACCAGGGTCAACAAAAGGAGTCTCAGCCGAGATGAAGTCATCCTGATCAGTCCGACTCCATCTCGGCCGAACCAGAGTCGTCTTGGCAACCCACGCCTTGTAGCCCAAAGCAGCCCAGTAGAGGCCCAATTGTATTGACTACATCAGCTATCCAGCTCGGAGGCCATCTCGGCGTTAGCTCAGTTTGCCATGTCACTCTGGAAATCTGCCATGTCACGTTAGAAGATCCGCATAGGGGTAGAATAGGATCTTTCACAATGTAATTCTGTTAGGATTCGTTAGGATTAGCATATCGCAGCTCGTGTATATATAGGAAGAGCTGTGCACTTTTTACGGTCTGTCTTTGAATTCACTCTTGATACACTTCATTTGCTCCATTTTTCCTCGCCCTCATCCTGCCGTCCCTGGTGGTGCACGGTGTTGTATTGGCGTTTCTCTCGATTGAGGAAGCGCAGGTCTGAGACTGGGAAGCCAAAGTCTGCCAGAGGGGACCGATCAGATTACTGACGCACTCTGGTGGAGCTAATCCTCAGCGCTCAGGCTGGCGGAGGTGAACCACCACCATCAACCATGGCGATCGTCGTGGAAGATGGATTCACCTGAATTCAGGATCACTGTAATTGTATTCTGTTTCTGTTAATCGATTTCATTCTGCATTTCATATCTCCCTTCTCTTTCCTCTTCTTTAATTCACGTTTGAATCGCGATTGCATTGGAATATGGACAATGTTAAGCTAAGCCGATTGGAATTGGTTTGACTAATTCAGTAGGTAATCAGTTAACGATTGTTAATCGAGGACCTAAAATCAGCTCTGCACTTAATCCCTGCCAACTGATGAGGTAGCGATTGCGTAATTCCTCGGTATGGCAATGGATGAATGTTTGGCGATCGTCATAAGACTACCAAAGGCTGATATGGACTGAGAACTGGAGTGCGGAACCTGGACTGGACTTGAACTAATGGAACTGAACATGAACACAGTTATATAATAATAATAATAGATAACTAGTAACAGTAGTATATGTTTACTGCATTCATAGTCTTAGTTTACTTTCTGCTTTACTTGCACTCCAACCCCCCTGTTTACTTTTTTTTTAGTTCGAGACAGAGACAGTCCATCTCTGTAGCGTCTGTCTGCACTTGACCGAGACCAAACCGGATCGTCTCTGTTGAGATCGACTCGGTTCGGCCTCTGTTGAGAGCAACTCGGCCATTGCCGAGACGAGTCAGTACTTTATATCTCAGATTCTACTCCACTTCACTTTACACCAATTCACAACCGAACACACTGTGTCCTTGAGAAGAATGACCTAGGGTTAGCTATACTATAGTTAGCTTTAGTTATTTGATAAGCGCGTATAACGACTGAAAAATACGCATCATCAAATTGGCGCCGTTGCCGGGGACACAAGTTCTTTTGTGTTTTTGTGTGCCAAGTAAGTGAGGTCGAATTCCGAGTCTGTAAAGTGTGTCTGTCAAGTTGGTCTTGAGTCTTTTGAACTTGTCTATGTCTGTCTATTTTGTTTACGGATCCTAAATAAAAAGCATGACATTCTGTTTTGAATTCATCACTGCATCCTTCTTTCTGCATTGCATTCTTGCATTCAGCTAGTTTTTCTGTTTTGCATTCGTGCTAGTTTGATTGCACTTTTTTTTCCGTATGCCATTCTGTAGTTCCATTGGTTAGTTAATTGATAACTGTAGTTTCCAATTCTGCATTCACTCTTTCAAATACTATTTCTAACTCTGATTTTTCTGCATAATATGTACAATGCATGACTAGAAGTAGTACTGACCCATTGTATGTTTTTGACCTAGAAATAGAATTAACTTTACGTAGATTACGCAAAATTAGGAACGCTGCAGTAAATACTAGTATCAATATAGATCCTGTAGCTGACTCTAACCAGTTTTACACTAACAACTTTGTTCCTAGTTCTGACATTTTGCAGAATCAGGGGCGAATGGAGAATAACGATAGGACGCTGAAGGAATTAGCCACCCGGACGTGGTGTATCAACCTTGGTGCATCCAATACCCACAGCTGGAGCCAGCCCAAACATATGAGTTAAAATCTGGTCTTATACACCTGTTGCCTAAGTTTCATGGCCTTGCAGGAAGACCCCCACAAACATTTAAAGGAATTCCATGTGGTTTGTTCCACAATGCGACAAGGATATCGGAAGACTACATCAAAATGAAGGCATTTCCATTCTCCTTGGATGGAGCAAAGAAAGGATTGGCTGTATCTTCACCAGTGCTTTTCAACACTTGGGGAGATATGAAACGCACCTTCCTGGAGAAGTTCTTTCCGGCATCCCGCACCGCTTCCATTAGAAAATAAATATGTGGGATAAGGCAGCATACAGGAGAAACACTGCACGAGTACTGGGAGAGGTTCAACAAACTCTGTGCCACTTGCCCACATCATCAAATCAGCGAACAGTTGTTGATCTAGTATTTTTATGAAGGATTATCGCTGATGGACAGAAGCATGATAGAAGCAGCCAGTGGCGGGGCCCTGATGGACAAGACACCAGCAGCAGCAAGGCATCTGATCTCTAATATGGCAAGCAATACACAACAGTTTGGGATCAGAGGGCCAAATCAACCACGGATGGTGAGTGAAATCGGTGCAGCTTCCAATCAAAGGTTGGAGAATCAGCTGACCGAGTTAACATCATTGGTGAGACAGCTTGCTGTTGGGCAACACCAACCAGCCATGGCAGCAAAAGTATGTGGCATATGTACTTCCGTGGAGCACCCCACTGATATGTGCCCCACTCTCCAAGAAACCGAGTCGGACCAGCTAGAAAATGTTGGAGCCATAGGTGGATTTTAGTACGGGAAGCAGCCGTATCAGAATCGGCCATTTGATAACCAGCAACAGGGAAGACAGCCATTTCGGCAGGGACCGAATCAAGAACCGTATGCAACCCAACAATTCGGATCCACGCCGAACACCTATCAGAGGCAGGCAGGTTATCAACAGCCGGCTCCGCAATCCCAAGCACCACCTTTCCAGCAGCAACAACAACAGCAGCGAATGCCTACTCCAGGCAACTCTCCATCTCTAGAAGACCTGATGAAGCAGCTTGCAACCAGCAACCTGGAGTTCCAACAATCTGTGAGCTCCAGCAATTTACAGTTCCAGCAGAACATAACTGCCACCATCCAGGACCTCAAAATACAGATTGGACAGCTAGCCAACACTGTAAGCCAATTACAGTCGGCAGGATCCAGCAATCTTCCCTCTCAAACCATTCCAAATCCGAGAGGTAACGCCAGTGTAGTCACTCTTCGAAGTGGAAAGAACTACCTCAACCTACATTGGAGCAGTCTGCCGAGATCGAAGGAAGCCGGCTCCGAGTCAAATGCCGACTTACAATCTCGGCCAGAGACAACTGTCCCATTGCCATTTCCATCTCGGACCACTTGGCAAGGAGGCCAGAGTCGGATGAAGAACTGTTGAAGATGTTCCGCAAGGTGGAAATCAATATTCCACTCCTCGATGCTATTAAACAGGTCCCGGAATGCCCCAAAATTCCTAAAGGAATTGTGTGTACACAAAGGAGGAAAATAAAGGGGAGCAAAGGAAACTGGAGGTGTGGTGTCGGCTTTGACACAGAATGGAGCAGTCACTGCAAGTGCCTTAACTCTGCCAAAAAATGCAGAGACCACAGGAGTCTTTTTGGTCCCATGCACCATCGGGCGAATGCACTTTTGCCAATGCCATGTTGGACACAGGAGCCTCGATTAATGTCATGCCCACATCAATCTACAGGTCCCTGAATTTTGGTGACTTGGAACCCACAGGGATGACCATTCAGTTGGCAAATAGGAGTATTGTCCAGCCCACAGGGAGTTCTAGAGGATGTTCTCGCCCAAGTCAATGAACTAATATTTCCGACTGATTTTTACGTGCTAGACATGGAGGGCCAAACATCAGGAAGGAATCCACCTTAATTCTGGGAAGACCTTTCTTGATGACAGCCAAAACAAAAGATTGACGTGTATGCAGGGGCGCTCTCCATGGAATTCGGTGGCGCCTTGGTGCAATTCACATTTTCGAAGCAATGAAGCACCCAACCAGAAGACCAGCTCTCTCTTTGGCATTGAATTACTTGATGAACTAGTTGAAGAATATCTTCACTAAAAGCAGTAAAAACATTGAGAGTCTGCTGAGAATGATGATGAAAAGCAGTTGCCCAGGAGTTACAGATGAAGAGGCCGACTATGAAGGGAGTACAAGACCTCTCGACTCTGAGGACAATCATGGTGATGTTGCTGACCCGGCCTTTGAAGTGGAACTGTCCGAATTATTAGACCAAGTCTGCAGCACGTAACACTCAGAGTATTCGAATGATGCAGAAAAACAAAATCGCTGAAGCGAAAAAGTCTTCCATTGCACACTTAGCGACAATTTTCTGACCCACGGATGAGTCGGCCAAAAGAAGGCCAAGTCAATGAAGAAGTCAGAGTCAACTTCGGCCAAAGAAGTCAAAGCCAGACAAACTGCCGAGACCATCTCGACCCACAGAAGACCCAACTCATACTGTAGAAAAAATAAAGAGTCCATCGGACCCGACTCAGAAGGAACACTTAAAGCAATACCGACTCTTGTCCGTGATAGCCAAAACCATGAAGTCGGCCGGCCGAAGCAAACAAGGGCCGAGTATGTCGGCACATCTGGTGCCTTGATCAAGATCAAATCGGCGGTCGGATCCAACCTTAGAAACCGACAACTCCCCATCACCGTCTGCCCCATAGATTTAAAAACATTGCCGAGTCATCTGAAATATGCCTACATGGACAAGGAACAACTCCAGGTTATCATTGCTAGCAATCTCAACCGAGAGCAAGAAGACAAATTCTTTGGAGGTCCTAAGGCAACATAAGAAGGCAATAGGGTGGAAGCTTTCCTGACCTTCTGGCATAAACCCCTCCATCTGCATGCATAGAATATTAATGGAGGAGGAAATCAAGCCCATAAGGCAGCCGAAAAGACTGAATCCGACACTCCTGGGCGTGGTTAAAAAGAAGTCACAAAGCTCCTTCTTTGCTGCGAGGGATCATCTACCCCCCATTTCGGATAGCCAATGGGTGAGCCTTGTGCAAGTGGTGCCAAAAGAAATCAGGATAGTTGTCATGAAAAATCAGCAGGATGAGCTGGTGCCAACAAGGATTCAGAACAGGCTGGCGAGTGTGCATTGACTACAGAAGATTGAATCAAGCAACTCAGGATCACTTTCCTCTACCTTTCATTGACCAAATGCTTGAAAAATTAGCGAGGAGATCCCATTACTGCTTTCTTGATGGATTCTCGAGGCTACATGCAAATTCATATAGCCCCTGAAGATCAACATAAGACAACCTTCACCTGCCCGTTTGGTACCTTTGCGTATACACGCATGCCATTTGGCCTTTACAGCGCCAGAGCACATTTCAACGCTGCATGCTTTGAGCATCTTCTCAGGACTTACTGCAGGACTGCATGGAGGTATTCATGGATGACTTCACGGTATATGCCGATTCATTTGATGCATGCCTGGTAATCTATCAAGAGTATTGAAGAGATGCATTGACACAAATCTTGTGCTCAATTTTGAAAAATGTCACTTCATGGTGACTGAGGGAATAGTGTTGGGACACCTGGTCTCCAACAGAGGCATCGAAGTGGACAAGGCGAAAATAGACATAATCACTTCCCTTCCAAACCCCCGCTTACGTGCGGGAAGTTCGCTCATTTTGGGACATGCAGGTTTTTTACAGGCGATTCATCAAAATTTCAGCAAATTAGCCTGCCATTGTCCAAGCTGCTCTGAAGGATCCAGATTTCAACTTTGACCAGCCCCTGCATTGAAGCATTTCAGGAGCTGAAGAATAAACTCACATCTGCACCTATCCTACAGCAAGCACCAGACTGGGACCTGCCATTTGAGCTCATATGCGACGCATCGACCACGGCATTAGGAGCCGTTCTCGGCCAAAAGCTCGAGCTGGCCAACCAAGCGCCGCGTGGTGGCCTATGCATCCAGAACTATGGATCCGGCCCAACAAAACTACACAACAAGTGAGAAGGAGCTCTTGGCAATAGTGTTTGCCGTGGACAAATTCGTTCCTACCTTCTCGGTTCCAAGATAATTGTGTTCTCTGACCATACCCTTGAGGTACTTGCTGAAGAAGCCTGATGCTAAGCCAAGACTGATTAGGTGGATGCTTCTTCTTCAAAAATTCAACCTGGAAATCAGAGATAAAAAGAGGTGTTGAGAATTCTATAGCGAGATCATCTGAGCAGAATTGAGAAAAAAGCGAATTGATGCCTATCAAGGCGAGTTCCTGATGAGCAATTGCTACAGATAAAAACGTCTCCACCATGGTTTGCTGACATTTGTAACTTTGTTGCAGCATCTCGGTTTCCACGGAGGCATCTCGGGCATACAAAGATAAACTCGAGCGATGCCAAATACTACATTTGGGATGATCCCTACCTTTGGAGACTGTGCAGTGACAAGGTAATCCTTGCAGTGCATTCCTAAAGCCGAGTTCAATTCGGTTCTCGGTTCTGCCACTCGGCACCTGGAGGCGGTCACTATGGATCAACTCGGACTGCCAGAAAAGTACTAGACTGTGGCCTTTACTGGACAACTATCTTCGAGGGGCGCGCATGGTTCGTCTCCACCTGCGAAATTGCCAAAAAAGCAGGAGTGGCCATGAACAAAAGGCATGAAATGCCCCAACCCATCCAATTCTGTGAAATCTTTGATGTGTGGGGGAATAGATTTCATGGGGCCATTCCCAGTCTCCAATGGCTACTCATACATTCTGCTGGCCGTGGATTATGTATCAAGATGGGTAGAAGCCATTGCCACCAAGAACAAATGATGCAAGAGTGGTTGCGGACTTCACGAAGTCCAATATTTTCTGAGGTTCGGTGTGCCTAAAGCACTCATAAGTGACCAAGGCAGTCACTTCTGTAACAGAGCTATGGCGTCCCTTCTTCAAAAATATGGGGTAGCACACAGAATTGCTCCTTTACCACCCCCAAACAAATGGCCAAGCAGTAGTGTTCAACAGGGAAATCAAGCAAACATTGCAAAAGATGACCAATCCAGCGGGAAGGATTGGGCCGCCTCATGAGGATGCTCTCTGGGCACATAGAACTGCATACCAGACACCTTTAGGGATGTCTCCCTACGAGTTGTTTTCGGTAAAAACTGTCACCTTCCTGTGGAGCTAGAACAAAAGAAATCTGGGCCGTTAAGCAGTGCAATCTGGCTATGACCAAGCGGAGAGCGGAAAAATTTCAGCTGCAAGTTAGATGAACTCCGCTTGGGAAGCATATAAAAATTCTAGGATCTACAAGCAGAAAATCAAGCGATTCCATGACCAGCAGATCTAAAAAAAGAATTCGAGTTGGCGAAAAGTTCTCTTGTTTAACTCACGCCTCGAAGCTCATTGCAGGTAAACTACGTTCTAGATGGGATGGGCCTTTTATTTATCACTAATGTGTTTCCCCATGGGCATCAGATTTAGTCATTCCTTGAAGGTCCAGCGCCTATCACTCATGACATGGAGATAATATCATTGATGGAACCAGCATCTCGGATGATCCTGTCTCGCATTGGGGACAATGCAGATTTTTAAGTGTGGGGGGGATAAATATCATCATCTCAACTGCGATGTCTTAACTCTGTTCCCACTTAACTCTGTTCCCACTCTCCTGAACTCTGACTCTGCTAATTTTAATTTTTTGTTTTGTTAGTTTTAATCACTTTGTTGTTTTCTTTCAGTTGCGTCGTTTCATTTTATTTTTAAATATTTTTCAATAAAAAGCTGCCTAAGCCGAGTCCATGCCGGTTACTGTGCCATCTTGGCGGATCGAGAACATCTTCGACCTGGCAGAGTTAAATTTTGTCATTTACCTTTAATTTTCCTCTAATTAAATTTCCAAGTGAATGATAAAAGTAAAAATTGTTTTTGAAAAGAATCTTGAACTGGCTTAAAGAAAGTTTGAATAGGTCGGTGGAAATAACTCTACAACTGTGGCAAGAGATTTCTCTAGCTTGAGGGAATGAAACTTTTGTGCTCTAGTCAATAGTTGACTAAGAATCTAAGAAGGAAACCCCCTGTGTCAGAGCAAATACAACCTGTGTGAGATTTTGAGCCTTGCAAACATTGATGGCTTACATCTTGCCAGTTCTCTTCTTTTCTAGTGTGATTTTTGCATTCATGATAACTGCATATTCTACATTTGCCTTAACTCTCTGGATACAACTGTTCTCACATGCAGGAATGACATGATCTAGGCCATGTTTCTTATAAGCCCTGAGCCAAATAAAGCCTGCCTGAACAAATGAGTCTGTTGTTTACCCTTTGAGCCTAATGTAACCATTCTTCCTAACAATTCACTACAAGCCAAGGCCAGAAAAACCATGAATCAACCTCGCCTCGGGGAAGCAGAGGAGCTTTGGAATTGTTTTGGGAGTAAGTCATGATCAAGTGTGGGGGAACTCCAGGAAGCAAAAGGTTGTTCAGCACCCTCTAAGGCTTGAAAATGCAAGAAAAAGAATAAAAAGCGAGTGAAAGAAAGAGAAAAAAAGAGGAAGCAGCAAGTAAAAATCTGAGCTGAAGCGGACAAAGAGAGAAAATAGCTGCATAAAAGTGTATAATAAGAAAAAGAAAGAAAAGAAAAGGAGCTGGTAGCAGCAAGAAGAAGAATTAATGACATCTGGGTTATCCTCAGGCTGATAAAGCTTACTCCCCATTGCTCCTCTCTTCTTCGGGTCAAAGCTAGTTTTCCCCATATTCTATCCTACCGTGACCGGCCTCGCTACAAGCCCAGAAAAGTCTAGTGATCATAACTGTATCTGTTTTTGCAGGTGTAAGAAGAGATTTGCCAAAGTATGGTAATATCAGTTCCATGAATGTTGAGTGTAAATACAAATACGACACGTGAGAAATGAGGAGTTATTTGCCTAAAAGGCTCTGTCACTCTCGGTTACAACCTCTTGTTTGCAGGTCATGAATTTGCCTACAACGCGGAAGGTAATTTCCGGATTGTTAGAGTATCTCGATCTCGAGTGAAAAAATGCCGACTGTCTCGGTTGAACTAAAGGAAGCCAAGTGAAAAATTCTTTTCTTTCTTTAAAAAAATTTCCCCTTGTTGATTTTCATTTTATTTTGCCAGAGTGCAAAAGGGTAAGTGTGGGGGTGTGATGAGTCTGCAATTTATACATCTTTTAGACACCTAAGAAGGAGGTTTGCAAAGACTATTCTGTGCTTAAGAATGGATTGTTGGCCAAGATTCATTCTATGGGTTTGAATACGGAGAAAACACAAATCTGTGTTAAATCAGATTTCTTAGCTAATAAAAGTGTCACTCCTGTTACATGCAGGTCAAGCCAGGAGTTGACCAAGGTCAATAAAAGGTCTCAGCCGAGATGAAGTCATCCTGATCAGTCCGATTCCATCTCGGCGAACGAGTCGTCTTGGCAACCCACGCCTTTACAGCCCAATGAGGCCCCATTATTGACCACATCAGCTATCAGCTCGGAGGCCGTCTCGGCATTAGCTCAGCTGCCATGTCACTCTAAATCTGCCATGTCACGTTAGAAGATCCGCATAGGGGGTAGAATAGGATCTTTCACAATGTAATTCTGTTAGGATTCGTTAGGATTAGCATATCGCAGCTCGTGTATATATAGGAAGAGGCTGTGCTTTTACAGTCTGTCTTTGAATTCACTCTTGATACACTTCATTTGCTCCATTTTTCCTCGCCTCATCCTGCCGTCCCTGGTGGTGCACGGTGTTGTATTGGCGTTTCTCTCGATTGAGAGCGCAGGTCTCTGAGACGGGAAGCCAAAATGCGCCGGAGGGGCCGTCGGATTCTGCGCGCTGCAGGTGGAGCTGATCCTCAAGCTTCCGGGCTGGCGGAGGTGAACCACCACCATCAACCATGGCGATCGTCGTGGAAGATGGATTCACCTGAATTCAGAACCTTTTGTAATTGTATTCTGTTTCTATTGTCGATTTCATTCTGCATTTTCATATCTCCATTCTCTTTCCCTCTTCTTTTAATTCACGTTTAAATCGCGATTGCATTTGGAATATGGACAATGTTAAAAGCTAAGCCGATTGGAACTGGTTTGACTAATTCATAGGTATCAGTTAACGATAGTTAATCGAGGACCTAAAATCAGCTCTGCACTTAATCCATAGCGATGAGGTAGCATTGCGTAATTCCTCAGTATGGCAATGGATGAATGTTGGCGATCGTCATAAGACTACCAAAGGCTGATATGGACTAAGAACTGGAGTCTGGGAACTTGGACTTGAACTAATGGAACTGAACATGAACAGGTTATATAATAATGTAATAGATAACTAGTAACAGTAGTATATGTTCTTCATTCAGTCTTAGTTTACTTTCTGCTTTGCTTGCACTCCAACCCCCTGTTTACTTTTTTTTTTAGTCAGAGACAGAGACAGTCCATCTCTGTAGCGTCTGTACACTTGACCGAGACCAAACGGATCGTCTCTGTTGAAATTCATTTCGGTTCGGCCCTCTGTTGAGGCTGACTGACCGGCCATTCTTAGGGGCAGTCAGTACTTTATATCACCAGTTCTACTCCCACTTCACTTTTCACCAATTCCACAGTGAACACACTTTTGTCCTTGAGGAAGAATGACCTAGGGTTAGCTTTATACTATAGTTAGCTTTAGTTATTTGATAAGCGCGTAAAGCGACTGAAAATACGCATCATCAAAGACCCCCACAAACACTTGAAAGAATTCCATGCGGTCTGTTCTAGAATGAGGCCGTGGGGATATCGGAGGACTACATCAAAATGAAGGCATTTCCGTTTCTCCACTGGATGGAGGCAAGCGGAGGATTAGCTGTATCTTTTATCCAGGTGCTTTTCAACACTTGGGGAGACATGATATGCACCTTCTAAAAGTTCTTTCCGGCATCCCGCATTGTGTCCATCGAGAAAGGAGATATGTGG